>CAKNWT010078736.1:0-10497 GCA_932066315.1 Andricus coriarius | reverse complement strand
GGGTTGGCCCGGCCGGTAACCGGGCGGCTCCCGACCATGAAACCCAACCAGGGGTAGCCCGGCCGGGATCCGACCAGAAACCTTGTTGTAGTAGGGCCAACCCGGGCAATTTCTGCACGGGACACAGTCATTAAAAAAAAAAAAACAAGTTGCCCTAAAATATTGAAGCCTAATGAAATTGTCGGACCTGCAGATAACTTTCATCAGTAACGAGTTCAGCAACAATGTTTACAAGATCAATCAGAATCTACCTTCAGAAAAGGATCCTAATATTATTATTCCTGCATCTCAAGTATCAAGATTCTTGTAATCAAGTGTAAAGTAACCTTATCTAAAAGGAAATCTTTCATTGTAACGAATGTGAGGCGAAAATTATGTTTATGAAGAAATGGAAATGTTTTCGACATTTCGCGTCAATTGTTCGGCAATAAAATATTGTTATACAGTGTACGCCTGTACGGGTATACCATTCCAATTTTTGCAGCAAATTCGGCAACACCGCCAATTGGTTCACTTTCTCTTTGACGACGAAACCGCCTGCTCCATGAATTGAACTCAGAACATTGTACCCATCCCGAATTAGTAGTCCGCCATAGATCCGGGATCCTTTCGATCGATTCCGATCATCTTTAATTCCAACGGCTTCTACGAACTTTATTGCAATCTATTATGTGTACAATAACCTTTGATTGTAATTTCTTTTAGAAATCGAGCTTTATTACTTTCCTCAAAAGTTCGGAAACTAAAATTGGGATTGAAATATTTGTCGTTGCTATAAATATCAATTATCAGCAATTACGAAGTAGATTCTTGAAAAGAGGTAAGAAAAGAATGGAATTGTTTTGGAAAACAATGCCGTTTCTGAAAAAGTAGTTTCCGATTGGAAACAACTCTTGAATGAAATCGATGAATGAAGTTGGCTTAATAAACAAAAAATTACGATCGTTTCGGCAAAGCATTAATTTCTCCCGGTGCGCAGAAATTTCAGGGACGTTCATTGCTCCCGATCCGTCTTTGCCTCGGCCGCAAATTTAATTAATACTCCCACTAATTTTATCAGTCGCTATAATCTTAACGTTTCCAGTGGATGAACAGATATGAGAACGTGATGGGCGTAAATTGAATTCACATTCTATTGATTCTAATACCAAAAGTCAACAAATTGTCTTTGCCCCTACCAAATTCCTAATAGAACTATCTAGTTGTTATTGAGCTAACAGTTTGTCGTTTCTAAGAATAGAAAATTAGCCTTAGAAACAGCCTAGGGTCGTTTCGGTTCACTTTGAGAGGCTTCAGCTTTTTATTAGACTCATTTAAAGTGTAAAAACAGAGTTAGCCTTATCAACACTTTACGATCGATAAAGTCTGAGACTTCCATTCAAAAGGTGCCAAATTGGAAGACCAATGCTGTTTTATACGAGTGTGTGTGTCGATTCCTGCGTCGCGTCGGAACTGTTTCAGCTATTTTGTAAACAGCTATATCATGTCGACGTAGCATAGTGACGCTATTACGTTAAATTGCGCGATCGATCAATGGACCCGATGTGATTGGTTGTTCGACGTTAATCAAATCCACAAGATAGACCACCAAATATTTCAAGATGGAGGTTAGAAGAGGTAGAAAAACCCCAAAAGTGTTCGCATTAATATTCTCAAACATTAGATCAAAGAAAACAAAGCCTTAAATAAGGTAAAGTTACCTATCATGAGTCAAATTTGAAAGGGGGTTGTGAGGTTTTCATTAATTTTGGAACGATAGTAGAATATATTTTCAAAATGTTTATATTATGAAAAAGCGGAACAACCTATATGTACCTATTATGAAACAACTTTTGGACTCTTGTACCGGTGTTCCATAATGCATGTCCCTATTATGCAGCAGCAAAGCAGTGTGTGTTTTTTAAATTAATATGGCTTATTTTATATTATTTTTTATATTATGTCGAACTAAACAATAAAATGAACTTTTATTTCGATCGTTAATAGATATAAATCAATCGAATAAAGGTTTTCGTTAAAATTAACAAACCTAACCTATAAAGGGTAGTTTTCGTGAACGAAGTGGATTAAATTTTATTTTTGTTTACAAACGTTTGTTATAAAGAATACATTTTTACTCAGGTGGATGTAAAGGAAGAAAAAAACATGAAGGATGAAGTAAAAACTTCAAAAACTTGGTCAAAGTGTAGTGTAAATGAAATGTTAGGCTTTTGGTTTGGTTTTTTCTTCTATTGTACTTTTATTTTTATGAATAATTGAATAGTAATACACAATTATTTTAAAATGCGAGAATTTCAAATAATGAGATAAAAGTAGAAATTAAAAGAATATCGACGTTGTGAACGATATCATACCGAATAATTTAAACGGATTCTTTTTTCATTTGTTTTTGCAATTCTCAGTTAATCCACTCCGCATATTCAAACAGCACTTCTTAGGCTAGGTTTCAAAATACTTTATAGGTTTGGACTTTTCATTTCAATGAAACCTTTTATTCCACTTATTTTTCTGGTGTGTAAGATTGAAATAAAAGTTCACCGTAGTGTCTAGTTTTGTAAAGAAAACAAAAATAACATAACATAAGCCATATTGATTTAATAAAAAACACATTTTATTGCATACGTACTTCTGTTCCATAAATAGTAGCAAGCTTTGAAAAGGTATACGTATTATTGAACAACTTTAATTATTATCAATTAATAAATAAAGTGTTATGCAAATTAATAAACAGTGCAGTAATCTCAAATATAGGACCCCTAAGATGTCATTTAATCTATTATACATGTGAAATAATCGAAATTTATGAATACACGCAGTAAAATAAATTATTGGTATCAAGCCTTCTGACTCGGATAAATGGCAGTCAATTTGCCCGAGTTTGGAGGTTTGATAATAAAAATTATTTTCCAGTGTTTAACACTTTAGAACCATACTTGTTTTTATATAGATGAAAAGCCTCACTTTCATACTTATTAATATAATATTTTGTACTCAAAAATATACTTTTAAATTATTTATAAATCGGAGCACGCGGGCATCTTTTTTTTGGACATGTTACGGACGCTAGTGTCACATCAGCTGATAAGACGTTTAAAAAAAATATGTTCCTATGCCCACTAGGATCTTTTTATTTCCAGATGCACTTTGTAGGTGAGGATTTCAAGTAAAACTTGAAACTCGTTTGATTTTACAATTTCTCATACATTCCTTCGAATGCTTTGATATAATCCCCGAAGCTTAAACTTTGCAATAATTCTGATACTTTCATCATTTATAGAAAATATAATGACCTGTAATCTAACAATGGAGAAAAATGTTAGGTCAGTTGGGCCATTTAAATGTGCAGACAGACTATATTGCAGTTGAATCGTTTATCATAGAGGGTCGATTTGGTCATATCAGATAGTCGACTTGATCTCCTCGGACAGGCGACCTGGCAATCTTAGGGGATCGATTTAATTATCCTACATTTTCTATATTTTTTGTCCTTTTCCTACTTATTCCAGTTTCTCTCTTATAAGAGACTGGAAAGTATAACATTAAGTGGACCCTACAAAACCTGAAAATTTATATGAAATACATTAATTCTGAAAAAAAAATTTATTCTTTGTGGAGAGTGATGTGTATGAGACATAATTTGATCTGCAAAAACATTGTGCATTGACAATATATTTTTTGAAGCTCTAGAGGCTAAGGACACGGCACGGTGTTACGCTGAATTTGTAAGATTTCAAACATTTAAGTGAATTTAGAAACCTATCCTAACTCCCTTGGAAGCATCAAATTTTGACGTTGAAAATTCTTATGCACTTCACTCTCCACGAATGTTCTAAATGTCGAAAAGCAGTTTTACCCAAGAACAACAACGTGAAGTTTCAGAACACAACTAACAACGTGGGGTGGGATGCAACCCAACTTAATATTTCCTGTTATTTGTGATGAATTTGAAATTCTGAAGGGGCGAGATGGTTGGTAATCCGTTTCAGAGTAATAAAATATTGCTTTTCAATGAACATTTTTATTACAAATAATGCTTGGGATCAAATAATACTAGAAAAAACTCTCTCCATGAGCGAAAAAATCAAATACAAAACTTTTCTCAGAAAAACTCATCAAAATCAAATAGGTATAAAAAACTTTCCTTTTCTGGGAAAACATGTTGGTGAGCAAAGTCGGTATCATGTTTCTCAATCGAATTATTCTGAAAGATCATCAGCATTTAGGCAGCCATAGCATATCACTTTTTTATGCTCACCACATAAACATTTTTCGCAAAATGAATGGTCTTTCCTGTCCTTCATGACCTGCAAAGGCTAGAACAAGACTGGATTTTAGGGTATTGGGAAGGAGAAGCTTATAAGGAATATTCACGCATTCGCAACTTCAAGTAATCAGAGCTTGGGTGGGATTCCACCCATACGTTGTTATTCTTGGGTTAAAATTATGAAAAACATGTTTAAGTTCAATAAACAGCAAAAGTAACGCTGAACGGCTCAATAACATTCACTCACTGCATGCATCGCTTGGACAACCGGATTGGTTAAGGTTGGCGCGCTTATTTGAAATGATTAAATATAAAAAGCAATTGTGTACAGCAAATGATAACAGTAAAGTTATTAAAAATAATTCTTTGCTCACAAGGAAGACTTATAAAAGTGAAATTTAATTATTATTTATTAGATTTTCTCCTTCAAAGTAAATGATCGATTTTAATTTTAATGAAAGGAATATCTTCTTGATCCTAAATATGAATGTACAATTATTCCTAATATTCGTATGCACTTTACATTTATTATTAGTTGTGAACATTTGACTTACACATCCAAGCATTTTAAATAAACACGCCAACGGTAACTAATCAGGTCGGCCCTCCGCGATGGGTCATTTGCTCTGCCGTGGATGGTCGAAATGAGGGAAAACAAGATGATCGTATTGACCATCCCGAAAGAATACCTTGCTTATCCCTGATAGTGAGTCTGACCTTCTTATAACAGTCAGACTGGTCGTAAAATGAGAGCCTCTCCGACTTTGTCAAAAAATTCTGGATGGCTCTTTAGTCCATCTAAAAGAACGGACTGGCTCTCTAAATTTTGATGCTGTAACTTTGACCATCCATTTTTCTCCGTAACGAATCATCAAGTAAGCAGCCAGTTATGACGGCCATGTCTAAACGTTCTCCCTCGTTTTATCGCAGGTATGTTGGTACCTTCGTCGCATTCACAATCGTACCAACCAAGGTAGAAAATAAAATAGTTACGCCACCTACTTTAATTTGTTAGAGAAAAATTAGTAGTACTTATGACTAATTTATTAGTAACTCTGACTACTAAAGCGTTACTAGCGTAAACTAGTTACTAGTACTACAAACAGCTTCCTAAACCGACTACTTGCTTAGTCGCTATTACTAACTGAACAGTTACAAGAACCAATGAATGCTTTAATAATAAAAAGGTAGTAGCCCCAAGTATTCCTTTTTCTCAGTGCATTTTTCATGATAAATACCTTTACCTTACAGGGCTGACTTGATATTAGTTTGGACTTTAATTTAATTTCGTTCAGGCCAATAAAGTGGCTTAAATTTGACTTTGTTGGATGAAAAAAAAATTTTGTTGATTCAAACCATAAAATATTTTTAGAATATGGACAACCAATTATAGTTGATACAACCAATTTTTTTAGTTGTGTTAATAAAATCTTTTATTTTGTGGAATAATTGGTTGATATAATCCAAAACAAAATTTACAATCAGTAATCATTTTGTAGAATCAACCGAAATTTGTCGGATTCAATTAAATTTCCATATATTGGGAAACCATATATATGGGAAACCACCCTACAGTAGATAGGAAAAAATTCAACAGCATTTAACTTCATCAGTTTCCACAAATAAAGAAAAATTATGTTTTTGAAATAAAGCTTACATATTAAATTTAATATTCTTATAGAAAAAAATATCACAAAATTAATCAATTAGCTGTATTAAACATTTGTATTACACTGTTTAAAAAATCTGTATGAGATTTAATATACATGTGTGTGAAGCAAATATGCACTACCCGCTACTGAATTGTAACATACATTGGTGTAGTGAATTTAATATACATGCGTATTAAATTTAATATACAGGTTGTTATATCAGTTTGCGTGAAAACTGAAAGTGCTTTCATTTCTTCAAATCTTGTCAACTATTGGCAGTTAAATTAATAATCTAGAGTTCGTCGACTGAATTCTTATTTATAATGAAAGTGCAATGTACAGGTGGAACTTTTCCCAAAATTCGCTCTAAATGGTAAAAATTTAATGCGAATACAGTTGATTATAGGTTAGCTCTCTTATTTATTTGCTTAATTGAACTTTTCGACTTGAAATCCAATTTTATTTTTGATTAATAGGAAGAAGGTATTATGTTTTATTATTTAGGATCGAAAATGACTGCTAAACTTATTTTGAATTTGTGTAAAGTAGAATTATCTGATTTTTCTTGTAATTGATTAACATGAATATATATGAAATTTAATATACATGCTCTTAATGGCGATTATATATGCTTGATATATTAATTTTAATACACATTGGTATATTAAATTTAATATTATTTTTAACAGTGTAGATCTGGTCAAGGGTACGATTTTGACACCTCTGTCCACCAATAGATTATTGTTTCTGGTATTGCTTCTGGACATGACAGAATACTTAATTCTCGATAATTATAATTTATCATTAGTATACTTACAATCGTCCGTGCGTTTCATCACGGGTCTGATCCGACCTGGCTTTCCGATCTGGACCCCATTTGGCCAGATCGGGCCACGTCAAAATTTCTGCGAGGGCAGCGACATTTTTCGAAATTTTGCGATTATCTACTGTTTGAAAATGTAATTTCCAATAAAAAGTCCTCAAATATTTATAAATATTAAAGAAAAAACGCTTTATATCAATAAATATTGTTCATTAAACTTCAAGCTTTGATTGTAATGTATAAACATGCCATGAAAATTAAGGTAAAAAGTATGAAAAAAGAAGAGGCAAAAATTTTGTTTTCAGGTTAAAAATTATTTTTTTGCTCTCACAATCTAATTAATGATTAAATTTCAATAAAACTTCGTCAGAAAATATAGTATCCTTGATGAAATGTTATACTAACAAAAATAATGAACATTTTTTGTCAGTTTTCCAGTTAATTAAGATTATCTACTGTAAATCATCTACTGTAGGTTGGCTTCCCCTATATCACAGAAAAAGGTTTTTTATTCAAGCAAACTTTTATTCTGGGTGTTAGTGTCAGTTTTTAGCAGGACTGGTCTTCTTTATATATTACATCTTGAAATAAGCCTAATCTTGGACTTGAATCAAGACTTTTTTGTGATCAATTGATTGTAACTATATTATTTAACTTGCAAGTAAAGTATATACAAAGCTAGGCAACATTGTTAATTTCCTCTCATTTCTTAAATAAGATTTGTGTCGACTAAATAGGCAACTACGTAAATTTTCAAGTCTTCAGAAACAATTTCAAATGGACACTAAATCACAATAAAATCTTACGCTTTGTAAAATGTTGCAAGTTTATTGAAGCATCAATCAGTGAAGTAAGTTTGTCAAGGCTCTTTTACGTGTCGAAAAGAGACAGCTTTTAGATTTTTGCAATGTACAAGTAATTCTTAAAGGCATGCTTAATGATAATGATCATGAGATTTTAAAAAATGTGATTGCTTTGCGACTTCTCATCGTTTCTTGTCACCTTTTAGTCTTCCTTTGCACGTATAGCTTTTACTAAAATTTCTACATGACACGTGCCTTTTTCGCATAAACGTAAATCTTTCGGGTAGGCTTTAATCTTCGCTCAAAGCGAGTCTATTCCCAAGCGATGCTTTTCAAGTGCGCATGTCATTATTCAAACTTCTACATTAAAAATATTTGAAAAAATATAGTATATTACGTTAAGTCAAGATGAGCATAGTTTTACTAATTCTTGACGAATTCCTTTTTTTGGAATTTGAATGCTAGCCCGAGTTATGCAAATATAGATCTGGAAAGGAGTATAAGAAATTTGGAAATTTCTCCTCGTTTGCATTGAATCGATTGGCCGAATTTTGTTTACTCTTAGCTGTCCATTTGTATTTTGTGTATAAGTTTTCTTAACAAACTGACTTGCTTTTTTTTCGTCAGTAAAATAATCCAGTGCCGGCTTCCGCATAAAATAATGATGCAACTCTTCATTCACTTTTTCCTAATTCTCCGAATTGCGAATTCATCACGTGTTTAAAAAATCGAAGATAATTTCCGAAAATATTCTTTAAAAAAATGATTATAAAAAATCACAATATAATTGCAATAGGCCTATCCAGTATGAGTATCTGAATGCTGGGAATTTTTAATTGTAGAGAGATAATTATAAATAATTGCAGTTGTGATTTCTAATTCCAAACTTGATGTGCAGAAGGCCAAGAAATCAAATTTAATTAAATATTTTTGCAAAACCAATTATTGACAATTATTTTAATCTACTATCTTTTTATGTTTCAGAATAAGCTCAAGCAGAACCCTACAATACAGTTCGACGGAAGCGAAGGGGTGAGTCTAATTTTTGTAGTAACCATGTATTCAGAAACTTGCTTAAGCACTTCATGATTGGAATAATGTTCTTGTCTTTATAAATCACTTTATGGTATTTTAAGAATGACCTTTCTCTCTGATTTGAATTATACACCAAGCCTAAATTGAGATTCCCATTTAATACACTTTGTGAGATGGAAGCGTCGGGATGGTAGATCTGTATTTGTATTTTTAGATAACTTCCTCGTCGTCAAACTGAGTTTAGGATCCTCTCGGCAATCAAACGAACGAGTAATTAACCTCATTAATCCAGCTGCCAACAAACGTATCCGTAACCTTGCATTGCGTGCCTTTCGTTTCCGCGAAATATTCGTGACACAGTAATTACGGTTTTCCTGCTTTTTCCATGTGAAAGTTGCGTAATAATTCTTATTGTTAAAAACTTTTTGAACAAAATTATATGTTTTAAAGTCATTACTTAATGAAACAACTGTTCTTTCAAAATAGTATAGATGACATTCAAATAAGAAAGAAAGAAAGAAAGAAGAGTGATGGCTTAAATGCCAAAATGATGACTTCATAGGCTCTAAAATTATAATTTTGATTTCACTTTTAAAAACTGACATTTACAAAAGATTGAACTGCCTAAGCGAATCTTTGTTGCTTTGGTATAAAATAGTAGTGCTTTTTTACATTTTATTAACCTTGGGCCTTCCGGCACTCGCGAATAAAATGAAGAAATTCTTGGTGACTTTGAGGGAAAAAAGTGAGAGTAAACTGGAAACCTCGAGCTACGAATCGACGGCCATATTGTATGCATACAAGGGATACGATATCTTTCGGATTGTATACATGAAGGTTCTTTGGTGAAGGCGATCGAGGTCGCAGCCACAAGGTTATACCATTTTCTCCATTCGTCTGACTTCTTAAATTCTTCTGACACGAAGCTACGTCCTCAATTCAATTCTGTCATTAAACATTTATCGTTCACACAACAACTATAAATACATATTTCAAAAAATGTTTTCGAAAAACTAAACAGTTTGGCGATAGCGAAACAAACTTCATGTCTGGTGATAACGAGCTACTTTGTTGAACTAACATAATTTTGGTGAATATTACCACATATTACGTGAAAATTGCTATTCGAATTCATGCTCTACTGTGAAAAGTAAAAATTTTCAGTTTACGCCTTCACAATGGAAAAGAAGCGCATTTTTTTCCTAGCGATTCCAGTTCTTATAAAATTGTTTTTCACGCCCAGTGATACAATTTTAAAGTTTCGCTTGCTTCTAAATGGCTGGGAACAAATACAATAGAATCGGAATATCAATTCAGTGAAGAAATATTTCCAATCACGAAATTTAATTACAGATTATTCGATTCGTAAGGTTACCTTGTCCTACATAGGGAAGAAATCCGCTCTGGGTTTTCGAGATCCTCTCGATCTTTCACTAGAACCACGTGACGTTCCCCAAGATCTAAGAGTCTCGAGTGACCTTTCGAGCCACAAGCCGTGTTCGCCTAACTGCCTTAGGGGCTAATGGGTCCTCCATTACCTGATAAGTTTAACTTCAAGATGACTTCAAGTCATTAACTTCGAGAATTTAGCTTAACATAGTGTAAGGATAAATAAATCCAGATCTTTTCTTATAAAAAGATTATATTTATTATAATTATTAGAGTACAAATATGCAACAATGCTGAACAAAAATGTATTTTCAACAGAATAAAAATAGTATGCGACTGCTTATAACGACAACCAGAGCAAAACTGACTCTGGTTCACCTCCCCTCAAGATATTAGGCCCCGGGTTGGCCCCACAGTCGCCAATGTTTAGTCTACGACTCTATGGCGACTATGGGACTTTATCGCTACAAGTCGCCAGCATTAACCAACATGTTTATACAAAGACTTCTACAATCCCTCGAAACATTCTGC
>CAKNWT010078714.1:0-20871 GCA_932066315.1 Andricus coriarius | reverse complement strand
TTCATGGCGGGCGGCACTGGGCTTTCGACCTTCATACGTGGAATTTGGTTCGTTCCTCGAAGATGGCGGGCGGAACTGAATTTTTGCCTTTCATCTATGGAAATTTGCTGTATGCTTCATGGCGGGCGGCATTGGGCTTCCGACCTTCATACATGGTATTTGTTTCGTTCATCGAACGAGGCGGGCGGTATGTTAATAATTTATTTGATGTTATCGCTTCTCTTTTGATTGACCTTCGGGTTTCATTTATCATAGCATGGTCTCCGCCCGGTGCTTGTTCTCCTCAAGGTTTTCCCTCTGTTTTTAAGTTTGGCTTGCTACCTTTTGTTGTTGTGGGAACTCAGGTAGTGGCGAGGGGTCTTTTGTCGAGCTGACTTGGACCCTTTTGCTGCTCTCCCAGTGCTTTTTCTATCAAGGTGTAGGCTGGTATGGCCATGTTTTCGTGAGTTGCGACTCTCAGTTATCAATTGTGCGCATTCGAGAGAGCTCAGGTGTTCGGGTCCAAGTGTTAAAGTCCGTGGCTCTTCAAGTCTCAATTCAGTTCAGTGATTTCCCGATTCGATCGTCTTCCGGTGTTCCGGGAAGTGACGAGTCGGATGACGTATCATCTCCGGTCGCGTCGGGATCGATCGTTCGGTGAACGATCGTGGTCGTAGCTTCCGGAGGCTACATCTGTGCCAATTTTCACCAACAACCAAAACCTTTTTTTGGACACCAAGGGAGTGGTCCAATGGATATACTCGGGGACCCGTATGCCGGACTCAATCGGTAATAGGTATTTAACGACTTTGACATGACCGAGCATGGTTCCTTCGCTATGCCACGCCAGTCCGTCATTAATTCATAACAGACATGTAGGAGTATTTTGACATGACGTCTTATCAGGACGTGGATTTTACTTTATGGTTTGGATGTGCCGATGGCCGATTGACCCGTCTTATAGTTTTCTTCAACGAGAGATCGGAAGATGCTAAGTCTATGTCTTAACAATGTGCAGACCATCATAACCATAAACATTAAATTTCAGTAGGCTGTAGGAAATGTTTCCGAGAAGCAGATGTACAATATTAAGGTAGCTCTAATAATGTTTGTTTCAGAGCCACTCTAATGTGCCTGCTCATAATTTTTTTGTTTTCTCTAGGATTCTAATTTAACAGGTTGGAAGTCTTTTAATTTTCAATAGTTCAATTCTAACTATTTACAATTTTAAATTGTGGAATGTTTTTAGTTCCTGATTTGATATTGTAAAATTCTAGAACTCTGAAATTCAAAATTATTCGATTATTAGTCCTGGGAACATTTTATATTGAAGGAATTTCAGTTTTGCATTCTTCGAAGTTACATTTTTTATGATTGCAGTTTTGGTCCGTTGTTGATACGTCAACGGGTTAGCCCGTTCGTCATACTTTTCTTCAGGCAAACCCAATGCAAAAGGACATATGTGCCAAAATTTTTCAAATTAAAAATGCTAGCAAATCTATCTGAACCACTTTGTTGAAAAATGGATAGGCTACGAAACAATTTGAAAGAAAGTCATTTTCGTTTCGAGATTTAATAATTTTTCACCCTTCAAATTCTAAATTCTTTAATTTTAAAGGCTACTTCTTTGAAATTTTTAGAATTTTAGATCTGTGATATTGAGACATTGTCTTATTCTGAACCTCGCATGATAAAAACTATAAAAATTGGATTATGCTCCTTTCTTATAAATAATCAATGACAATTTTGACCCTGAAATTGAGAAATTGTTTGCTGCCATTTTTAATCGAATTACGTAATGTTTCTCTGGTATTATTTCTAATGTTAATAAGCGAAGGTTAAGTAAATTAAGCCTGCAAATAATCTTGTTTTTTTTCCAGTTTGAAGTGACGTAGCCTGTTTACAAGTTTTACGATATCACTTTCTGTGTGTGTCATGTATACACCAAGCTTTCTAAAAATTCTTGAATTAAAGTTAAAAATGAGTAATTAGCTAAATTTTTCTGATGAAGGTCTAGAGAATTCACCGCTGAATATTTTTTTGTACCAGAAGAAAACCGGAAAATGACCAGGAATTTTTTTTGTAGAATTTTAGTGGTTATCCTGAAAGATTTTGAAACATATATCTTTTTCTTTAGGCATTCTTTTTTATGTAAGGATGACGATTTTTTAACACCTGTACAGGTCTTACATTAATATTATTAAAAAAGTAATTTTCAAAAACAGTTGTAATAAATTATAAACTGAAAACTTATTTTTGTGTATACTTTTAAGAAACTTAGATTTCAACTGGTTTTTTTGACACAGCTACTGCATAATTATACATTAAATAAGTCAAATATTGAGAGTAAGATGGATAATCGTCAGAGTTTTTGTAAAACGTAAATGGAAACTTTTGATCTTTGGATAATAAAAAGCTAGCTTAATTGTATGTTAACCAAAACTACGGAAAAAGTATTTTTAAACCTTCTTAAGAAGGCCGTGTAATTATTGTCGATTGCAAAGTTCAAAAATCAAAAATTGTTTCATCCTTCAGGGTTTAGTTTGAAGATGCTTAACCTCGAATTTCTCGTCTTACTACTTACATTTTTCAATTATAAATATTTACATTCTCATCACAGAAGGTATTAAATTTGTGTAAAATTTGACCCCCACCCTCCTGTTTTTGTCGTTAGCCACACATTTTGGATGAGAAATAAATTTCAATACAAAATAATGTACCAGAGTTGAAGCATTTACAAAATTCGATATAATAAATGAATTGAATATTTTGAGTCAAACAATGCAAGATATCAAAAAGTCTTGATAAGAAAAACATTTCTTTTTAAACCCTTTGCAAAAATGTCACAATAACTTTTTGAATTATCTCAAAAAATTGAAAATTCGAATTTAAATCGCACAAAAAAATTATGAAAAATAAAAAATTCCATTTTGCGGTCAAACTATAGAAGCTATAGAAAAAGATGAATCAACGAAAATACTTTTTAATGGGATGCCTAGTTTTTTCTTGATTTGTGAAACTTAATATTCAGTAATGATATAAGAATATTTTATATTATAATTTGTTTATAACAAATATATATTAACTCATCGGTCCTCTTTTACGTACTGTACAAACGGTCTGTTTTGACAGGTGATCTGACTTATAATAATTAACCCTTAATAATAGTTTTTGAATTACTGATGCAGTCCTTCACTACTTCTTGTACTGACTAGAAGTACTAAGAAAGCCGGAAAAAACACGGTTTCTCGTGCCCGTCTACACTCGACGCTTTGCTGAGCTGGGCGCGACGTCATTAATAATTACAGTTAGTCATCGGTCAGGAACGAAGCTTTCAAACGGTAAACCGACCTGACCCCTGATTTTTTATAATATATGAAGGGGCGTTTCCCTTTAAACGGCACCAACGGACCTACGCTTCTATCAAAATTGGACGCATCGGGACGGCATCGAATGACGGCATCATCGGACAGACAGATCCACAAACGGTCGTAAAACACCTTGGGATCTCCATTCGACGGAAGACAGAACGCGAATTCAAGTGATATAACGACGTACAGACGTGTAGCCATTTAAATTTAAAACCAGCCGCGATCGTTTCCTACCATGAACCTAGCTTCGAAATCAAATCAACAGAATTAATCGGGAAACAAAACTCAGCTTCAGTACCTGAAAATAACAATTTTGAAAGTTTTGACGACGAGATCCAATGGATTTAAAATGATGTCGAAGATTCTAAGATATATTAAATAAGGAGACGGGTCGTTTTTTGTCAATAAGGAACCAATAGCTGGACAAATTATTTTTTTTAAAGTACCTTTAAAAAAATCTTCTAGACGCGCAGGTGAAAAGTCACAATCAAAATTAAAACAAACTGTGATCGAACATCGTTTTCTCAACCCTCCGCTCTTAGCGCCCATGTTAGAATGAAAAGAAATTACAAACGACAATGAATTTCATGCAATGTTCGATTCTTTGTGTGCTAGGGCTGAAGCAGTAGTATCAGCAATTCCCCGGAATTCAGACAGCTCAACTTAAACTCTAGTTTATATCACGCATGATCTCGGTTGTTTTCATACCAGGATAAAACAACTGATTGCCTAAAGCGAATTTTTGATTGTAATTTCGGAAATATAACAAGCATTGGTATTTCTTAAAAAGCATTTAGCACGATCCGCCTTTGATTGTTACGGGAGGTTTTTTTCAACGAGCTAATTAAGAGTCAGAAAAAGTTCACAAACACTTTGCCAGAATTTTGTTGATGAAGTGGATGAATGTTGATTAGTCTAAACACATTATTGAATTTTTTTAATTTATTCGAGGATTTCTCGAATTTGCTACCTGACTGTTAAACATATAAATCTTAAGCAAAATGAAGACGACAAAACAAAGGAGAAGAGAACCAGTGTACTCGGTTTCGATCCTAACATCAACCCGAGTTGCAGGCACACCGTTGAACCTCGATTCAGGGTAAGGAACTTGGTCATTTCTCGAACAAATCACACTACAACAAGCTACAGATCACATACCTTATTTTGACGCAAATAACATCCGCTTGAAAGAGTTCTTGCAGGACATAGTTAATGGAGCTGTCTACATACCGTCAGATAATCGAGTTTCTTTTATCAGGATAGTGCCCAGTAAACTAACAGGCTTGGTGAGGGAAAGGGTTAAGAAACTGAGTACTGTAGATAAATTAGTTATACATTTAAAGAAACGTTTTGCACCTGCGAAGAGATTACAATCGCATATTCAGGAAATCTTTTTAAAAAAATATCAGCATTTCCTTGAGACATATAGACACAGAGACAAATCTCTACTGGAGAATTGCAAAGTGCAACTCGTCGAAGACTGCATTAAAATCTTCTAATACTAATTTACTAGGAAGCATGCTGTTGCTGAAAATCGTTTGAAGGACTTTTGACTCGAGATGGAAAAACTAGAACGTAGGACCAAAAACCTTCATCCACAAAAGCTACCGAAGAACATCAGAGAACAGAGAGCATCTCGGGTGCTAGGATTTCTACCAGGAATAATGAGACCTGTTGAAGGACTTGTCACCTATGCTGATGAGCAACTATTGGACTCAAAAGTGAACGAGGTAAATGATGCGCAAAAGAATTTATCTCACCTCATTGGGCAAAAACCCCTGTTTTGAGAGCTGATCTCGAGCAAATACATCCAAGAGAAAGACAGCTTAATCAGTTTAGACTTGATTGAAACATTACTGCAGTGAAGTTTAATCAAATTAGAGAATATATGCCATAAATAAACTATAAAAACACTTTAAATCAAAGGTTGAAGAATGATGGGAGATGCATTGGATAGCTACACAAGATCAGTCGATCAACTCATAGATGCCATATACAATGCTAGAAGAGGACATCTACATCCCTCTCCGTTAACCACCAACCAACTAGATGCTGTGCATCGACATGTAGAGGACGATGCTCCCAAATTCATGTTTCCTACTCTAGGATCAAAAGTCAGTATCGAGAAATTTGCACTATCATGAAGATCAAAGATCAGGGTGAGGAATGGATTTTTAAAGTTCGTACTGGATATACACTACATCCTGACGACTGAATTTGAATTCATGGAATGTAAGTACCTTCAGCAATATCATATTTGCAAGGAATGTCTTATCATCCACAAGACACCGTCCAGTAAAACTTCCGAAAGTGAGCAGCTGTGCCACCCAACACAACTCATATTGGATGAAGGTGAAGACTTTAGCAAAATTAATCTGCGCAATGCATCTATTAATAAAAATTCAGTTATCAAAATTGGAAATATTTCAACTAGATCCAGGTTGTATATTGAAAAACAGAGTCCCAATTTTTAACCAGTCTTTTCGTGAACCTACATTCTACATAGTTTATTTATGAGCCAACTCTCCATTTAGACCTAACAGAAATATCGCAAAAAAATTTCGCCAAAATCATTGAAAACTTACTCGTGGATCTTACATTGGATTAGGTTTATTAACTATTCTGGGATTAATTTCCTGTTTTTTACCCTCTCAAATATCAATAGTAATATTAGCCTGTGGCGCTCGTATTATCAAGATGCGATCTAGGAGGTACAGTATTAGTGATGTCAAACGAGTTACTCAACATTTCGAAGAAGCTGACCTCGGACAGCACCACGAATATGAGACAAAATCCAAAAATATCGCCCAGAGCCACTAAAAACAATTCAAATCAGATCCTTTGCAATAAAATCATCCAGCGGGCTCCGGAAAAAGCAGCCAATACATCAAAACTATTGAGATGCCCCTGCCCAAGGTACGATTACTGGTGCAGAAGCTTCAACCCATGTGAGGTGATTAGTGATTGTGAGTGATACCTATACAAATAAGAGAGAAATTACAAGCCCCGAAGTGTTAAAATGCAAAATATCCCAAATTTTGAAAGAGGAAGTGTAACATTTCAAAAAATTTTACACAAATGTACCAAATTCTCTATATTAAGTTCAAACGACTACACTGAAGCATCTAGGATTAAATATAAATTACATTACTTTTTGATATAGTGTCTAAGGTGTTTTTGTAAATGAAGAATTTAAAAATCACTACTTAGCCCGTATATGCCCATACAAAAAGCGTGTAAGCCAACGATATTTTAAGTCGTGACACGTTCCGAAAAGTTATCTCATAAGCTTATTACCTTCTTACATAACTCAGAAATTCTAATTTATGAAAATCATTAATCCAACTAGCATGGGAATGGACTGTTCATTTTCGCCTCGTTATCAAGGACAAAAACAAAAACTTCTAGGTTGTGTTTGTTACGTACCGTCCTGGTAGGTGCATTTTCTTATCTTTCAGCCTCCTTCCTATGTGAGCAATCGATTGATTTGGACAACTGATCTGACCGACAATAATGAACCCCTAATAATAGTATTTGAAATTACCGTTGGCTAATTAACCATTTTTTTACTTTTAAGGAATATTTCCAAAATTAGGAACTAATGATAATTGACAGTCATAAACTGCTGAAATAAATAAACTACATTGGTAAAAATTAATAATCATTAGTGAATCAAATTCAAATTATAATTTAAAAATATCAAATGAAAGGACTCAAATGTGTCTTTTAGTCACATTATGCCAGTCAACATTTTTTAGAAGTCAATGATTCCTAATATAGCTTCCCTTTATGGTACCTTTCCAAATTGTCAATCGACAATGAAGATCCATTTTCTACCAAATGCCGACGACTCGGGACGGTATCGAATGATGGCATCATCGCACCTAATTTGACAAATTTAATTGACTTACGCAAACAGATTTATGGACGGATGTATCACACTTTTAGAGCCAATTAAATTCTAAACCAGCAGATATCGTTTTCCACCAGTAAAGAAGTTTAGATTTTGCGAATCAGCTTCCAGAACCCATAATAGAAACGGCGTATCGGTCACAGTGCAGTGTTCAGCCAAGTGCAACGGTCCAGGGAAAGGTCTGATCATGAAAAGTTATATCCTTTTCTTAAAAACGAGAAATCTAATCCTTAACCACTCCTGCTTTCCCCTGGCGATTAAAGTATGCCACTAGCTATAAGTTAGGGTAAGTCGAATATGAAATCGCTTGTTTCTTCTGGAATCATTTGCAATTTTGCTATCTGTTTTCTATTCCATTTTCTTTTAATTTGAATAGATTAGAATTAAAACTAGTGTCAGTGCGCCAGTTATTCAAACGAAAACACGTTTTATCATTAAGATTCAACGGTAACAGGGCAGCCGAATAAGGTAACTTTTTGATTTCAAAGGTGTTCATCACGATCCCAGAAAATTAAAAAATTAATAAAACAAATTGGATAGCTTACACCGCGGGTACATTATAGTATATAGAACTCTTTCACAGGTTTTTAATATTAAAAATCATAATCTTATGCGTAAAAGTTCGTTATTTGCATTGACATCAAAATTTCAAAAATAGCAGTTCAAAGAAAAAACCACAATCATGTTTAAATATTTTAATTTAATTTTGATCCAACTTCAGGTTACAAGGATTATTATGTTTCATGGGACAACATTTTCATTGGAATAATTATACACAGGCTCCAGTGAATCGCAATTTGCAACAATTTTCATAAAAAGGTGTGGGAAGATTTGGTAATATCTGCCTTACATGACATTCATTCATTTCATTTGATGTCATATTCTTGACATCACCGCTTATCATATTTGCTTACATCCTCAAATGAATTTGATCTGTCTTATATATTTCACGAAGAATCCCAGTATACTCCAGTATTACAAAAACTTCATCATTGGATGTTAATAACACAATCGAATTTCTTTATCGGCGGAAAAATAGTATCTTCGAAACTCGAATAACCGGTTCTGATTTGGCTCTTGAATAAGCTTATTATATCCAAGTTATTCAAGTGCATATCCTAGTTCTTAATGAAAAGGATTCCTGCACGAAAGAGAACTGGTCCTGTCATGAAGAGGAGGCTACTGAGGAGAAGTTCGGGCAGTTGCATTTTGTCTGGCATAAGAAAAAGAACCAGGATAGCGTTTGCCATTGGAATTCCATTCAGACTCTATTGAATCGTAACTTCCAAAAGCTTTAATGAAACTGCTTGGGAAGATTGGGTGATTTTTGCCTACTGGACAATGCCTTATTTCATCTGCAGACAAATTACCAACTGCGCCGCTTATCATATTTACTTTTATCCGCGAATTATTTTCATCTGTCCTATATATTCCATGAAGAGTGCCACTATAATCCAATATTGCCAAAAACGTCACCACTGGATGTTGATAATACAATATATTCTTGGTTTGGCCCAAGCACATAGTTCGTATGATCTATTTGCATTTGAATTGGTTCATAGGCAGGAAAAACGAATCTTCGAAATTCAAATCGCTGGTTCTGGTTTGTGCAAGGAATAAGCCGAACATAGCCGAGTTGTTCTATTTCACTTCCAAGTACTTGAACAGAAAGAGGCCTTCCCGGAGAGGTCCTGAACCTCGAACGAAGGGGAGGCTCCTGAGGTGAAGTCCGGCTAGGTGAATGTTGTCTATCATGTGTAGAAGCACCAGGGTTACGTTCGCTATTAGGGTTCGATTGGGGCTGTAGTGAATCGTAATTCGCAGAGGCTTCATTGAAACATTTGGGGAAGATCGGCTGAAATGTACCTACTGGACAATCTCGAATTTCATCTAACGTCAAAATATAAAGTGCGCCGCTCATAATATTTATTTTGATTCTCGGATGAGTTCTATGTGTCGTATATATTCCACGGAGAAGCCCGCGATACTCTAATATTGCAAAAACCTCACCTTGAGATGTTGATAATACAATATGTTCTTGGGCTGGCACGGGAATATAGTTCGCTCCTATTCGCAACCTAATTGGTTTATCATCAGGAAACACGTATCTTCGAAATTCGAATCGTAGGTTCTGATTTTTGTGGGGTATAAGCCGAATGTATCCAAGTTGTTTAAGTGTATATCCCAGTACTATAGGCGAAGGCGGCCACCCAGCAGGCGACCATGCAAAGGCGTGAAGAGGAGGCTCCTGAGGAGAAGTTCGGTCAGGTGAATGTTGTCTTTCAGACGAAGAATTACCAGGGTTACGTTCACAATTAGGATTCCATTCGGATTGCAGTGAATCGTTATTTGCTAAAGCTTTAATAAAACTGTAGGGGAAGATTGGGTGACTTTCGCCTACTGGACAATGTCGCATTTCATCTGGGGTCAAATTATTAACTGTGCCGATTATCAAATTCACTCTAATTCTCGATTTAACACTATTTGTCTTATATATTCCACGAAGAACCCCGCTATGCTCCAATAGTGCAAAAACCTCACCATGAGATGTTGATAATACAATCTGTTCTTCGGCTGGCATGGGAATATAGATATTTTTTTCTGTTCGCAATCTAATAGGATAACCAACAGGGAAAATGTATCTTCGAAATTCGAATCGTAGGTTCTGATTTGTGCGGGGAATAAGCCGAATATATCCAAGTTTTTCAAGTGGATATCCAAGTATTTTAGAAGAAGGAGGCCAACCAGAAGGCCACCTGTCCCTGGCACGAACTGGATGCTCCTCCGGAGCCTGAAGTATACGACGAGAATGAGAAGAGCGACATTCAACCGGGCGGGGAGTGTCGAGGCAATCTCTGCTTGACTGCGAACTTATCTCTGCGAAAAGAAATTGAGAATTTATGTTTTTTGTTGAGCAAACTTCAAAAAGAGCTTGATGCATTATTCTTGTTTTTGTTATACAATACTTTAAAAGCATAAGTAAAGGATTCTGTAAAGAAAAGTTGTGCCATAAAAATGTTAGTTTAAGAATGATTGAGGTTCACTGTGTTTAAATTTAACGCAACTCATTTTTTTGTCTTCATTTTTAGAATTTATTTTGAATTCATTAAAAATCACCTGGAGTTTTTATAAACTTCGTGGAATTCTTTTAAATACTTTTATATTCATAGGAACAGAAGTCCGATTATTGATGCACATTAGTCAATTCTGGATAATTTTAGTACCATTTCAGTTCAGAAATTATTATGATGTCAAGGAACTGTATTTAAAAACAAAATCTCATTTGCAAATAACTTCTTCGTTTTTGAAAAATCCAACCAATCTGTGGAAAAAATAAATTACTTCGTTCAAAATGTTTCTTCCTTGATTGAAAGTTCAACTTAGTTATACAGGGTGTCCCAGTACTCAAGGTACATTTTTATATTTTTGAAAATCTCATAAAAAATGGAGTTGAAAATACTAATAAAAATTTGTTGTAAATTTAATAATTAACATGAGGGGAGAGTAAGGAGTAGTATGTCCGTAAAAAAAGGGGTCTTGAAATCCTCCAAAAATTAGGCGAGAGAACGACAATAGTGCAGTCACACGCGCAGCCATGAAATACTGAAATCACGGCTGCGCGCAAAACTGCACTTATGAGAGACGCAGATAGTAACTTTCGGATATTTCCAGTTCCACTTTCGTCTACCTTCACCCATGGGAGATATCACTCCTTCCCACTCCTTCATGATAATTAATAAGTAATTAACAATTAAACATTAACCAATGAGAAGCATGCGTTAGATGGACGACAATCCTTGTGTCACTGATGAGGGTGTGTACGTAAAAGAGGAATTTTAAATTTGCAGGAGGTTGTGAATATCAATGCTGCAACTTCACACGGCAACTATGCGACGATATATTAAATCTTAGAAAATATCTTTTCCTTTAGAATACTCGTCGAATCACTGAAAAGGTCTTGTTTGACGACAAACTCTTACCCATTTTTTAAAAGACGCCAAAAGTCAGCAAAGTTGGGTATTATTAAAACTTTTCCGTGCTTTCTAAGAACAATGCATAACTTTCAGTTTCATGATTGAAATTTATGTTTTAAAAGTTTTTTCGGTAGTTTTTCGATGAGGGAAGACAAGAAAAAAGGTCTTATTTCGACTGGAAACTGTTGACTATTTTCAAAATTAGACCAGATGCCAGTGAGGTTGAAAATTATTTACAATTCTTATGATTTCCAGAAATAATTAATTGCTTCCCGTGGTATGATGGAAATTGATGTTTAAAAAATATTTTGGGTAGTATTTCAAACAGACGAGACAACAGACGAAGTTTTGATTTAACGACAAACCCTTACAATTTAATTAAAAAGAGGACAAATGCTACCACGGCTAGAAATTATTTACACTTTTCATAATTTTCAGAAAATAATATATTACTTCCGGTAGCATGGTCGAAATTGGTGAATTCAAAGCTATTTGGGTATTCTTTATACTTGGGTTATAATTTGGGTAGTTATTTGGGTAGATTATACTATATTTTAAGCAAATTTTTCATATCTACAGTTTTTACTAGTTAACAATAATGTAAAATTGGAAATTAACAAAAACAAATTTTTGCAAATTTTATGTCTAAATTTTGGAAAAAGTTAAATACGTCGAAACTGAAATCTATTTTTTTATTACCTTTTTAACAAAAACTGTACAGTAGAAAAATTTGCTTGAAGAATAGTATAATCTACCCAAATCACTACCCAAATTATAACCCAAGTATAAAGAATACCCAAATAACTTTGAATTCACCAATTTCGACCATGCTAAAGGTAGTAGTACATTATTTTCTGAAAAATTATGAAAAGTGTAATTAATTTCCAACCTTGGTGGCATTTGTCCTTTTCTTAAATAAATTATAAGGGTTTGTTGTCAAATCGAGACTTCGTCTGTTGTCTCCTCTGTTTCAAAAACTACCTAAAATATTTTTAAAACATCAATTTCCATCATACCAACGGAAGCAATTAATTATTTTCTGGAAATCATAAGAATTGTAAATAATTTTCAACCTCCCTGGCATCTGGCCAGATTTTGAAAATAGGCAACGAGTTCAAGTCAAAATAAGACCTTCTTTCTTGTCTTCCCTCATCGAAAAACTACCGAAAAAACTTTTAAAGCATAAATTTCAATCATGCAACTGAAAGTTATGCATTATTTTCAGAAAGCAAGGAGAAGTTTCAATAATACCCAACTTTGCTGACTTTTGGCGTCTTTTAAAAAATGGATAAGAGTTTTTCATCAGACAAGACCTTTTCAGTGATTCGACGAGTATTCTAGAGGAAAATATATTTTCTAATATTTAATATCTCGTCGCTCAGTCGCCGCGTGAAGTTGCAGCATTGATATTCACAACCTCCTGCAAATTTAAAATTCCTCTTTTACGCACACACCCTCATCAGTGACACAAGGATTGTCGTCCATCTAACGCATGCATCCCATTGGTTAATCTTTAGTTGTTAATTACTCATTAATTATTAACTTTACAACAAATTTTTATTAGTATTTTCAACTCCATTTTTTATGAGGAATTCAAAAAAATATAAAAATGTGCCTTGAGTACTGGGACACTCTGTATATTATGCTCAAAGGGAAAGAAGAGTGACATTATTGATACATGTATATTTTCAGTGACAGTCGTAGGAGCCGACCTTAAGAGCCGGTTTTCAAGTTCTTTGGTATGTAATGGCGATTATATCGATGACGTTATGATGCCGTCCGAGACGAAGAATACCGAGTTTGGCTCGCTTTCGCCTCGTTCATTCCTCGGTTCCGTCCCTTCTTCTCGTGCCTCGGTTTTTCCGAGAAATGGGAGAGATGTGCACTAGTGTAGCGGCCATGTTGCGGGAGCGTTGTTTTGCCACGCTGCGCTGACGTATCAAACATGACTATCTTACGATTTTTTTAAAGATTTAACTTCACTCTGGCTATATGTATAAGTAATAAATAAGTCAATAATAAGACTCATATAAATTCATATGATCAGCACCCAATCGATTTTATAATTCACCTCTTCGAAATACATGTTTGTATCTTTGTATATTCATATATGTATATTTGAATATTCATGTATGTATATTTGCATATTCACTTATGTACAAAATTTCATAATTCGGAAATGCCGTAGCACTGAAAAGTTTTTTTCGGGTCTCTCATGACGTGTACATCTTAGAGTTTGACTGAGTCGAAATATAATAAAAAAAGTTTTTTAATCGCAGAGTTGTGGAAAAATCGTAACTGTTATTGATTCTCAATCTGCATAATATGCCCAATTATTACAACTTTTTTATAATTCTCATTTAGGTTCATATAGGGAATATTTAATCTCTTATGGAGTCCTGAAAATGACGAATTAATCTGAATAATTTAGCGACTGGTCATTTTTAATAATTTGATATTCTTAAATTTTTCGGAACTAAATTTTGAAGATTATAAAGCTTTTCTATGCTGAAAAAAATTATGTGCAGAGCTTCTAGTCTTTTTTTCATTTCCAGGTGCTTTTACAAAAATTAATTTTTTCGACAGAAACTTACAAAAAAATTTGAAAAAATCGGAAGAATGAGTCATATTATGCACATTAAGAAACATAAATAGCATTTATGATTTTTCCAAACTGGGATCAAAAAATTATTTTATTTTATTATAACTTCGCCAGATATTAATTATTATTCAAACATTTTAAAAGATTCCAAAAGTTTTCACAGAAATTTTAAAATTCGACATACATTTTGCATACACTAAAAGGCTTTCCGAAATTCATGAAGATTTTCAAATATTTAAAGATTTTACAAACACTTCAAACATTGTAAAATTTTCAAATTATTACAAAAGATTTGAAAAATATTTCACAAGTATTTCAAAGAATTCTTAAACTTTTTTAGAGATTTCACAGAAATTTCAAGATTTGACATAGATTTTGTATATTTTAAAATAGTTCAAGGAATTCACAAGCATTTCCAAATATTTCAAGGATTTCACAAACATTCGAATATTTTAATATGTGTTAAATTCTTTTAACTACAAGTGACCTGAAAATCGACCTATCTCTTTACATTTCCGTTTCATATATTCTGTTGTTATAATTGGCAAAATAAATTTTGAATAATCTTCGAAAAAATCGTAACATAGTCGTGTTTGATATCAAATTAATCAGTAATGACCAAAAAGTATAATATGTAATCAGTTTTCGACCTAAAATATTCATAGAAGAACGCTAATTAGCATTAACGCGTCAGAGTGGCAGAAGAACGCTCACGCGAATTGTCCGCTTCACTAGCGCACGTCTCAATTTTTGACGACATAAATATACAAATGGCCATCGTATGAATATAAGCTGGAAAGTGGGACTTTATGTTCGCTACAGAGGCCTGAGAAGTGGCCGTATCTATGCAAAATTATATGTATGTATGTAACTAGAGAATATTCTTTTGCATTATCAGAGTACAAATATATACATAAGTAGTCTTTATCTCACATATATGTGAGATGACGAAGTTATTAGTTTCAAGATTGTCCTTCGAAGATATGATTATTGAATTGTCATCTTAAATGAAAGGCATTGGTTTTGATTGGTGATAAACTATGTATGTAGCAAAAAAAAAATTCAAATCGAGAGTTTTTTTAATCATTCAAAACTACAGAGAAAAGTCAATGTGAAATAAAGAATAAACACTAACATGATAAAATACGTGTACTTTATTTTGTATTTTCCAAATCGAATAAAAAATTCTAACAAAAAAAGAATAACATCTTACAATTTTCAACGTTTTCACCATGAATAATAAAAAAGTATACACGCTATAAGTGTGAGTAGAGGACAATAACAATCTTCATGAAAGATTCTTCCTCGTACGTAAATTTTTTAATAAAAATTTTGATTCTCAATGCATAAATTATATTAAATTCAAAGCGTTTGTAAATCAAATTCTTTAAACTTCGAAAAATTTTAACTGAAGATTTTTAAATTATAAATATTTAAAATTTATTAATATTTTTGTTTGGAAGACTTTCTAAAAGAATCATCTCCTACACATCAGCGAATAAGAAGCTCTAATATTGTTCGTTTCCGAGCCACTCTAATCTGATTGCTCATAATTTTTACTTTTTCTCATGGATTCCAATTTAAAAGTTTGGATGTCTTTTAATTTTCAATCGTTCAATGCTAACTATTCACAATTGTAAAATGTGCCAGGTTTTAGTACGTTCAGAATTATTGAATTTTTACTTTGTATAGTTTGTTATTCTTGAGTTTTTGAGAGTTTGCAATCTCAAATTGCACAATTTAAAGCTGGCTCCTGATTTTATATTGTAAAATTCTAAGACTTTGATAATCAAAATTATTAAATTTTTAGTCCTGGGAACAGTCTATGTTGAATGAATTTCAGTTTTGCATTCTTCGAAGTTACATTTTTTATGATTGCAGTTTTGGTCCTTTCTTGATCTGTCCACCGGTTCGCCCGTTCGTCATGATTTTCTTCAGACAAACCCACTGCAAAAGGACAGAAGTGCCAACATTTTTCACAGTAGAAATGCTAGCCAATCCATTTGAACCACTTTGTGTTCTCGTTTCGAGATATAATAATTTTGCAGGCTTCAAAATCTAACGTATTTAATTCTAAAGGCTACTTCTTTGAAATGTTTACAATGTTAAATATGTGATACTGAAACATTGTCTTGTTTTGAACTACTGTAACCGGGTTTGCTGACATTCTTAATCGAATTTCGTAATGTTTCTGTTGTATTATTTTCAAAGTGAATAAGCAAAGGTTAAGTACAATAAGCGTGCAAATAATATTATTTTGTCCCACTTTGAAGTGAAGTAGCCTGTTTACAAGTTTTACGATATCACCTACTAGCTACTTCATGTGTACACTAAAAAATCTTAAATTCCTTAATTAAGGATAAAAATGAGTAATTAGTTAAATTTTTCTTATCTAGGTCTATATAATTATTACTAATTACTACTATTTTTTCAGGTATTCTTTTTTATATAAGGCTAACGATGTTTTAACACGTATACAGGTCTCACATTAATATTATTAAAAAAATAATTGTACAAAAACAGTCGTAATAAATGATAAACGGAACACTTATTCTCGTGTCTACTTTTCAGAAAATTAGACTGCAATCGGGCTTTTTGACACATGGACTACATAATTATATATTAACCAAGAGAAACATTGAGAGCGAGGTGGATAATCGTCAGAGTTTTTGTAAAATGTAAATGGCAACTTTTGATCTTTGCATAATAAAAAGCCAGCTTAATTGTATGTTAATCAAAACTACGCAAAAAGTATTTTTATGCCTCCTTGAAAAGGCCGTGTAATTGTTATTGATTTCAAGGTACAAAAATTAAAAATTGGTTCGTCCTTCAGGGTTTAGTTTGAAGATGTTTAACCTCAAATTTCTGGTCCTACTGCGTAATTTTTTCAATTATAAATTATTACATTCTCATCACAGAAGGTATTAAATTTGTGTAAAATTTGACCTCCACCCCCTGTTTTTGTCAAATATCCACGTTTTGAGACCTTCTTAACCCAAAAGCCTAAGCGTGATAAATCACACTCAAATTTTTAAAAAAACTACACAAGGGATGAAAAAATCACAAGACAAAAGTTGTTCAACCGAAAAAGATATACAAATTTCTTATAAACTTTAGTTACAAAAATACATTCAAAATAAAAAAATTTACTTTTTAGAAAAACGACACAAGCTACAATAACATTTTATTCAACAAAATTTTTCGCCTAATTATCTCTACAAATTTTCTTAGAACCACCTCACGCTGGATGAGTATTTTTGGTTCAAATCGTGTAAAAGAACATTGAAAATAAACAAAGTAAATTTAGGAAAAAGGGATACAAGATGCAATCAAATGTATAATAACAAAATTCCTTTTTATAGAATGCGCGCTTTTTCTTTGATTAAAAAATCAGAACAACGAAAATAGGGCTGTTTCAATACCAATTCATATTATGAATTGAAGTAATATAAATTTATTGAAGTGAATGAGGAAATAATGTAGAAAAGTTCGCGTTTTAAACAAAATCGAGTTTCAAGTACTCATAGATGGATGGATGGATGTCTATAGGTAACGACAACAACAACTAAAATCAAAATTATTCCTTTTTTTAATATATTGGATAAGGCGAAAGGAACGAGACATCCTAGCCCATGTCCTCACTATAATTAAAAGTCTTTCCACCCTGAGCAGAAATGTATTCTCAACGTACCTGGTATGAAGAATGCCATATAAAATTTGGTATACCCTTCGCCAATGTTCCAGCAAATCCCTGGATACCATCCTAGCTATCCCTGCCCGCCTTTCCCATTCACACAGTATCATTTTCCATATCCATATTACACATTCATTCCGTATGCGGATTTTCAAACAAAGAAAAATGATGGAAATTTGCCATGGAGCATCGCCGGTGCCTTCTGGCCGTAAGGATCAGTAAAATTTTAGCTTCAATCTAGCTCATCAGTAGGACGCCCCAGGCGAACTCCAAGTCTTCGGAGCGTCCACGATCTGCAAAGGATCTGTTGAACTCCACAGTTTGTTTCGAACCCGGAATTAACTACAAGATTCCCCAGCAGTCATGCTGATTTCCACGGTATTTCGCGATCCGAAGGCATCCTGTCTGGTCGATCGAGGATCAGGGGTAAATATAATAAAACTCCAAGCTGTAAAAGAAGAACTCTTAATTCCACCGAAAAAGCTTACTACAATGTGCGGAATAACCGAGCACGAATTGAAGAACCTCGGCACACTCGAAATTTTGGCTTAAGGGACCCTGGAGGAATTCTACGTAGTAAGAAATATTTTCTGTATTTCTACAAATGGAATTCTGGGCCAACCCTTTCTCCGATAGGAAGAAGTCAAATGGCCTTTAAACACAATACTATTGATACGGTCTAGAACCCAGTAACACCAATTTCGTTTGTCGACGAAGAATCCAAGGAAGAAAAGAGATTAAAATTAGAAATTAAACCGTTTGTTTGCATATTAAGGATTAACCACGAACTTGTCAAGCAATCACGCTATATGTATCAAATCTCGAAGTACGAGAGGGGCACCTACGCTGTATCAAGACTCTGGACGGAATATATTTTGGTGAAGCTGCAGTCACAAATAAAAACGGGAAGCGTCATGTATTATTAAGCAACACTACTGAAGAGGTAGTCGAGTTACCTCTTCCCCCTCAAGAAATAATCCCATTTAAATACTATAATATGAAAGGGGCAGGATCTCCCGATTCAGAGCAACTCATGAAAATGACGAAGCAAAATAATACGTTGCCCAATGCACAAATACATTTCCGGTTATATTCCATTTGAATGTCGAGAAACTAATAGCATTCCACTTGGTTCAACACCAAATAACCGTGACTGAAAATATAGTCGTCAGGTAGCGGAAACAATATCGAAGAGCTCAAGATTTGACCGAATATGTACGGCAAGCCGTCGAAACGCTTGAAAAACACAAGACGATGACGAAACGCCTTTTCACATGCTTACGTCAAGGAAACCTGAGGTTGCAGCCAGATAAATGTCACAAATTGCGAAAAGAATCGGCATATCTAGATGACATAATTGGACGAAATGAAGTCAAAACTAATCCATCAAAGATAAGAGCGATACAAAATTTCTCCACTACCTGCAAGGTAAGAGATGTCTGTCAATTCTTAGGACAGCGAAGACAGCGATGCTGAGGAGATTCACGGATTTAATCCGAAAGATTTAGAAAAATCCATAAACAAGTTTAGCGAATCCCTTGCAGTCCTTGAAAGAAAGGATCCCTCGGGAGAATCCACATAGTTTCAGAAAATTATATAAAACATTACGCGAACGATTATGACGATTGGGACAGACATTCGCCATGTTTGCGTACAACACATCGATTCATGAAGTACATCATTAAGCTATTTCCCTTTCGGCGAGCCTCTAGGGGTAAGCGTGATACTACCCGATTCGGGTAGTGTTTTTTAGGTGGATTTGTAGTAAATGGGCTCACCACACCCACGACCGCCAACAGCAACGCAGTAGTATCACGGTCACCCATCCAAGAACTAACCGCGCCCAACATTGCTTAACTTCAGTGATCTAACGGGAACTGGTGCTTCCAGCGTGGTATGGCCGTTGACCATAACGGCCATAGTAACGGTGTTTAATCCCATTGAATTAGTTTTCGGAAGGACAGCACGGGTACCCACCTCGTTTCCATCTGTAAACCACTTGAAAACCTATTGCACCTACTCACATGACCTAACCGTCCGATTAAACGAGATTCAAAAAATCGCCGCAAAAAATCTTATTTATGCGAAGGGAAGATCAAAGAAGTACTATAATCAAAAGGCTAGGCCGCGAAACGCAAAGGTGAATGATCTAGTATGCGTGGAGTAGAATGTAAACAATGAAAAATTCGATTCGCGAAGTCATGGTCCATAGAAGGTCGTAGCACTATTCTAGAAAGTGAAGATGACTCGTGATTTGTGAAAAATGCCGACCAGCGTGAGGTATTTAAGATTTCAGCCGGTGAAAACAATAAAAGCAATGTATTATTTTCCTTTACCTACATAAAGCAAGTGTATAATTATGATGAGGAATCTACCAAAACTTAGGCCAACCTTAGAGTATCTTGTGACACAAAGTAAACACAGATATTAAAACTAAAGCTAGAAAAGAAACGAAAAATTGAAAATATAATCAATAAAATAAAATTCACTACAAAATATTTTTGATAGTTATTTTCAAGAATTTTCTATTTACGAAATACAGAATCACTCATTCTGAAATGATGCGATGGTGGGGTTCAAAATCATTTTAATCAAATGGAATTTGATTAAAGGTATATATAAATTGTAATTGATAAATTTTAATTTAAGTAAATTAAAAAGTATCCAAACGCAAACATTGTTCATTGGTAAGAAAAAAAAGCAGAATTATGCAATTGACCCAAAATGTGGGTCTGTGCCTTTGGATGTTTCTATGTGATATATATGCAGCGACCGGCATTGGACAGAGCGAACATCTGTACAGCATCACCTTCCTAATCAGCAGTGCCAGTATCTACTAGGAGAGAAAGGGACTCAGGCGTTAAAGTCTTCGTGTCTGGAATCTCACTAGTTACATCCACGATCAAAAATATCAGAATTTCCTTGAGACATATGGACACAGAAACAAATCTCTACTGGAGAATTGCAAAGTGATACTCGGCGAACACTGGATTAACATTGTCGAAAAATAATTTAATAGGAAACATGAAGTTGCTGAAAATCGCTTGAAAGAAGTTTGACTCGAGATGAAAAAACTGGAATGAAGGAACAAAAAACTTCATCCACAAGACCTACCACAGAATATCAGACAACGGAGAGCATATCGGATGCTAGGATCTCTGCCAGGAATAATGAGACCTGTTGCAGGACCTGTCACCTATGATGATGAGCAACTACTAAACCGCAAAAGTCAACGAGTTGAATGATGCGCAAAAGAATTGATCTCACCTCATTGGGCAACAAACCCATGTTTTGAAAGTTGATCTCGAGCAAATACATCCAAGAGAAGAAAATCAAGA
>CAKNWT010078700.1:0-17683 GCA_932066315.1 Andricus coriarius | reverse complement strand
CTATGGCCCAAAGAGGGACGAAGAGACCGGTGAATGGAGAAAACTGCATAATGAAGAGCTGCATGCTCTCTACGGGTCAGCAAATATTAATAGAGTAATGAAAGCGCGTAAATTGAGATGGGCGGGACATGTAGCAAGAATGGGCAATGAAAGAACAGTGGCGCAAGTTTTAAGAGGGAAAGCGATTGGTAAGAGACCTTTAGGCAGACCGAGAACCAGATGGGAGAAAAATGTAAGGGATGACCTAAAAGAACTAGGACATGATTACTTAAACTGGATGGAGGATGCACAGGATAGAGATGCGTGGCGGTTTCGGGTAGATGAGGCAATGAACTTTCGAGTTCGAACTGCTAATCTATAATAATAATAAGGTATTGATATTAATTAAATTTAATGATTGTTCTTTCAGATCATCATGTACATCGACTTCTTCATTTTTGTCTGTTTTTCAGTGCATCTTTCGCTCGTTGTAAAAAATTGCAAATGATTTCTTACATCCCTAATGAAATAGATGATATCGTCATAATTATTCCACCAGGAGGAAGATTGGATTCAGTTTGCGATTACGAGTACTTGACTCTTGATCTATCAATGACAGGGATTCGAACTTTAAAACCAAGAAACGTTAAGAATCATCTAATCAAATGTCTCAACCTTTAAAGGAATGAAATCACAGACCTTCCATTTTATACGTTTAAAGTCAATCATTTGGCTAACTTGACACACCTAGATTTGGCAGATAATCATATAAATATTAATAACATTTCATCTCTTGATGGTCATCAAAATTTGGAGGCTTCAATCTTAGATAACAATAAAGGTCTCTACAATAATTCCCATGTAGAAATTGCGATCGGGATTTGGAAGGGCCCCGGTTAGTTTTCCCTACTGCTGATCAGGCGCTGATCGTGAAAAATAGGAAGGAACAGACTAGTTCGGCAATGCTGTCTTAGTCAGGCTCTATCTAGAACTTCTAACAAGGTCCTAACGGGAATACCCTTCAACCGCCCGTCTAGACCCTCTCTGTTTTCCGGTACGTTCATCATTCAGCTATGGTATAAATATATTTGACAAAACGATTTGTGAACAACAAAATTGATAAGGATATTTAAATACATATCAATTTTAGATCAATAATTTCAGAGGTTTATATTTCGTTAAATAAACGCCGTTTTTTGCATATATTTAAATTACACGCAACATCTTAATCTTTAACATTTGCACTCTAGTATGACAAATGATTATCTTCATTATTTTTCAGTGGGTTTCACATACAGATCAAAAATTAAATATTTTCCTTACATTTCACGTATTCATTTTATCTTTATTTTAAACAAAGTAAAGTTATTGTGGAAGGCGAAAAAATAAATTACGTAAATTTTTTTGGTTCTATTCACACACCCCATTCAATACATATAATACATAGAATTTAACAAAACTACTACTTGAAATTCATTCAATACAAATTTACCTGGTGTTATTTATATTAAAAACACGTGTTTATAAGTGATAAGCACTCGGATGTTCAGATGAAAATAAATTTCAGTTTGCTGTCACGTGTTGTTGGGCAGCCATTGACCTGTTGACTAAAGCATCATTTAGTGCATACAAACTTCTGAAGACGGCACTGAATCAGTATACTGCAGCGCCATCTTCAGAAAGTTTATCTGGGGTATGCTGACTAAGGCCCGATTAGTGCCTAACTAGAATTTTTTGGTTCTTTTATCTAAACCAGGAATCAACTAAAGCCTGACTCAAATACAAGAATAGGGCCTAACTAGACGCACATAGTTTTTCTAGTCATAAGGAATAAAAAATCTCAGCAGTGCCTTAAAGGGTCCTGATTAGAACTTACTAGTCCAGTTGTTCTAGTGAGATCTTGACTACTGCACTAACTAAAATGGGGACAAATGGGGCGGTTTCTACATGGGTATAAACCATAGTGGAAACAAACAAAAAATGGAAACGAATAGAAATTTCAGGATGTAATATTCTTCATTTAACGTCTGGGAATTAATAATTAGGAATTTTTAAGGAAAAAAAAACTTATTTCGTCGACTTCTTCCAGACCATTTATTCAGAAATTTGTAAAAACCAATGTCGTTTCGGAATCAGACCGATTCCCTCATCAGATTATCTTTAATTTTGGCAGATAGTTCGTATTTGGAGATAAAATCGAAAATTTTGTTTTCAAAAGATATATTAAAAATAATGATTCTCAGTATAAAAGGAATGCTCATTTTTTAAAATAATTAGACTTGGAAAAATTACTCGCAAATTTCGCAAAGAAACGTGACAAAGGTTTCGATACGAGATCAGTTCAAGCTAAGAAGAAAATTAAAAATTAAATTTATAAGGATGACTATGAATTTGATTTTTGACTTTTTAATTTTTAACATAACTTTTATTTAATTTTCCAAATTCGAATAATCAATAGTATTATTTAACTTTTACATACTTCGTCATCACAAAAGGTCTAATTATTTTTGAAAATGAGCATTCCTTTTATATCGAGAATCATTATTTTTAATATATCTTTTGAAAACAAAATGTTCGATTTTATCTCCAAATACGAACTATCTGCGAAAATTAAAGATAATCTGATGAGGGAGTCCGTCTGATTCCGAAACGTCATTGTTTTTTTTACAAATTTCTGAATAAATGGTCCGGAAGAAGTCGACCAAATAAGGTTTTTTTTCCCTTAAAAATTCCAAAAAATGGAAGTTGTGCTAAATTGTACTAGAAATGTGCTGTATTCTGCCCTCGATTCTACCACAGACGATTTTCTGCAAAAATTGAAATTTAAGCCTGCTAGCCGTATCCGAATCCGGACAAAAAATACAAATTCAAAATGTTGGACCCAAAATGCCAGATTATTTTACCAAAAAAAATCGTTGAATCATCATAAAAGCTTGTTATACGAGGTTTTTAAGGTCACGTGTACCCAATCTTCTAACAAAATTATAAAATTTGAAATAGGGGAACGAAAAGGGCGGCTTTCAGAATGGAATTTTAAAAATAACTTAAAATACCAAAAACGATTTTTTCAGGGTTTAAAATACAGGTAATAAAAAACTAATTTCTGAAGAAATGATATTGCAATTTTTTTGTAAACTATAAAAAAGTCACTTGAGTAAATATTTAAGAAAGTTTAAACTTTCAATTTTATTCCTAAAAGCACAAGAATGTGATTTGCTTTTGAAAGTATCGCTTGCAATACAAGAACTGAGATTCAAATGATAGGTATGACTGTAGATTGCTAAAAAAAATAGAAACTCGGATAGAAATAGGATTGATCGGGTAGGCCTCGGCTAAAGATGACTAAATTGTTTCTTTCTATTTTAATCTCGAAGATTAAAAGAGATTCAGATAGTTCCAAATTGAGAATGACTATCTAAAAAATTAGAAAATTGATAGTTATCCTTCAAGAATCTCAAATCCTTTCAAGCACTTTTTTTTCATCAAAATGCGATTGACAAAACGTGCTTTGTGCAGGACTTGTTTTGAATGATTGAAATAATTATTTACTACAAAACATTATTTGATTTTTTGAAATAATTATCTTTTTCCAATTATTTATATTTATGTGCACACAATTTGTATATGCATATATAAGACGTACAAATTTCAGTTCTTTTATTCTCGAAGAAAGGTTTTAATACCTGACAATAAAAGTGTTTATTAACAAAAAAATGCAATAAAGTATATTCTTATACATAGTGTTTCGAAAACGCAGGTACGTTTTTTGCAGTGGCTATTTATCTGCTTTGAAGCTGCATCCTTATGTACTTTCACATAAAAATCTGGGGGTACGAAATATTGCCTGTAATCAGCTGATTACTCTAAGCTGAGGTAAACTTTTCGTGGTTACAGACCTGTAACGTGCTGCCTCTAGCGGAATACGCCGGAGAGATCTGCGATTCACCTCGGAAACTTTACCTCAGTTTGGTGTACCGACCTCGCGTTTACCTTGCATCACCGATTATCCGCAACATTTCGTACCCTTGGTTTTTTTTGTGTGTTTACGATACTAAGAATTTCTGTTGCAACTCAGATCTGTAGAATTCTTTCACATCCAACTGATCCCTAAAAATAGTTATCATGTTGAGTAAAATAAATATATAAATAATATATTAAGTATGTTCACTAGCTATCTCATCCCAAAATTCAATATTATTTCAAACAGTTGATAAAATCGAGAAAAACAGCCACATTGTTAAATGTAACACACTTTAAAAGAGAAACCTATGTGCGTTTTAAAAAACAATAGGTTAAGTGGCTGATTTCTAGCTCATTTCTAATAAAATCCATCTAAACATTTCGATTTTTTTGTCCTGAAGTAAAATAGAGTATCTCAAGTAACTAAAGTTAAATAAGAAAAAGATAGATTTAACTATTTTTTTTATAGTTTACTTATATTTCGCTTTTTAATTTTTTATCTTGTAAATTTTGTCTATTTTCCTAGATTTTATGAACTAATTAAAAAGTTGAGGTCAGATTACTCGTAGACATCCTTAAGTAAACAACAGAATGAAACAAAATAAAATTATCTTTAAATTATTTGATATAAATAATATTTATATTAATTTCACTTTTTATATCACAGATTTATATACCATATCTCAGTGTAATTAAATGTCTTTCTCATCATCTTAGCTTATAATATACTATTTTAGAATAAGGTTTTACTATAATTGAGTATTATTTCAAAAACTTGAGTATATAATTTTTGAATAAACTTGATTTGCACCTATGAAATCAGTTCAAATATATACAATTTTAAATGAATTTAACATCAAAATTGCTTTATAACAAAATCTTAGGGAGCAATTTTCTCCGAATAAAAAAATCTCTCATTTTCACACTTATTTTTAATATTTATTTGATAGGTGTATATCATAATGAATTTTAATAATTTCAAAAATTAATCGTTAAGTATCACATTGTATCTTTTTCAGCATTCAAAACAAAATATCCGAAATTCGTGTATTTTTTTTTAATTCAAATTAATCAATTGCTAAGATCAGAATTTAAAAACTTAAAATTTTGAGGGATTGAAATTTAATTATTTCAAACGGCAACCATTAAAACTGTTACTGAAAATATTAACATCTTAAAAATTTGAATAATAAATGATGAAAATATTAAAAAATTTTAATTTCAAAGCGGATAGAATTCAATAGTCTAACCTTTTTAAGTACTTAAGCACGAACAATTTTAATATATATTGTATATATATATATGTATCTCTTACCATTCTTTTTTTATTTAAAAAAATTTAATTTTTAATTAAACGTTATTTTATTCGCCTAATTGTAATACGCGATTCTTCCAACGATCATCTCGCAGATGTACGTATAGTTAGAAAAATAGGGTATTAGTTACAAAAAGGTCTTCAGATTTTTTTTCACACCTCACATCTCGATGTATTTTAACGGGTTGATCACAAAAATAGCGATATAAATATAAATATAAGATAATATAAATTTTATATTTATGAAAAACGAGAAAAAATTTACCTCAGCCCGGATTTGAACCGGAAGCGCCACTACACATAAGATGAGCGTGAACCAACTAGGCAACCGAGGCTGTGGTAGATCATTTCTTGTTTCTCCCATATTTCATGGTGACGCGGGTCTGCAGCTCTTTCCTTGTGAAATTGATTTTTTAATGAATACTTCAGTCTAAAGAATTCTCACCGAATCAGAATATAAACTTAAAAACTGATTTTATTTTGTTCACGAGGGTAATTAATTAATTTTTAATGCTAAATGTTAACCAGCTTTGAAGGCACTGGTTAATGATCAGAAAAAATTAGCTTAGCCCGGATTTGGACCGGCAACGCCACTTTACATGAGAGGAGCGTTAACCAATTATGTCACTGAGGCAGTGGTTAAGGTGAAGCGGTAACTTCCTCAGATCAGTTTCTGCAAAACCACAAGAAAGATCGATTTCGTTAACCAGCTATTTTGGATATAAATTCAAAAAGTTAAAGCATTTTCAAAATTTTTGGGACCATTTTTTTTTTAATTCAGTAATTCCATGTACGGCTATGCGTAGTACTCAAAAATTAAGACAATTTATCCTTATGATTTTTCTCGATGAAAGGAAAATTGACAGAGTTATAGCATTTTGAATATCCCCCGAAAAAAGCGAAAATTAACATTTTAAGCCTTATAAAGCACGGTATAAAAAAGTCTAGATAAAAAAACGATACTTTTTGATAGCCCTACAAGATTATCATGACGACTTTTTGAGTTTTCTTAAAAAATCGAAAATTCAAATTTTGTTCGCACAAAAAATAATGAATTATTACATTTTCATCATAATGAGAAGGCATTGATTTTATGTGAAAAATGACTTTCGTGGATTCCATCAAATGTCGACGTTTTGAGGCACCCTGAGTCAGAAAAAATAGTTTTTACATCGGTGTCTGTCTGTAATCGTTGACGTTGTCATCGTTTGCATACCGGATAACTTTTGAAATACTATCAAAACAGCCTTTTGAATTGTCTTGAAAAATCGCAAATTCACATTTTTATCGCACAAAAAATAATAAACAATAAAAAATTACATTTTGTGGTCAAACTATGCAAGGTACAGAAAAAAATGAATTAACAAAAATTGTTACCCCAAAAAGGAGCTACAAATTTTTTATAAATCATTTTTTGATAAGATACGTAGTTTCTGTTTTATTAGTAAAAAACATTAAAAATGAAAAAATCACATTTTTGGACAAACGACGCATGCTATGAAAAATATGAATAGACAAAAGGTGCTCTTCCGAAAAATATTGAAAACTCATCTAAATTTGTCATCAATAATATTTTTATATCACGCGTAGTTTTAGTTTTAATCGTAAAAGATAACATTCAAAGTAAAAAAATAAAATTTTTTGAAAAGCGACACAAGGTACAAAAAAAAATTAATTGACAAAAGTTGTTCACCTAAAAAGGATCTACAAATTTGTTATTAGTTATTTTTAGATAGGACGTGTAGACTTTCTTTTAGTCGCAAAAAATAAGATTAAAAATATTAAATTTTTGGAAAAACGACCAAGAGACCAATCTACAAATTTGCTTAGAATCACCTCACGTTATGATGCGCATTTTTAGTTTAAATAGTGAAAAATAACATTAAAAATAAATTAAAATTATGAAAAGACGACACAAGTTGCAATAAAATGTTTAATAACATTTTTTTTATATAGCATACGCTTTTTTCGAATTATAAGAATAAGCCAATGAAAATACGTATGTTTCAATGCCAAAGCATGTTATGAATTGTAATAAGATGAATTTATTAAAATGGTACATTTTTCAGGGTAGCTGAGAATAAAATTTAATGCAAAATAAGAAATAAATATTAAAGTAATCATGAAGAATAAAATGTGTATATTATTTTGCAATATCTGAATGAGCAGCCCCAGACCGAGGTACAGAAATAAATATAATATACATCTGATATAATAAAGTTGAAAATAATTAATTTTAAAAGGCCTGCGCATGAATATGGGGGAAATATAATTCCGAAAATTTTGGATGCTCCAAATTGAAGAAGTCCACCATGCGGAAAGTAATAATGAACATTTCCATTTTTAAATATTTGTTTAATAATAAAAAGTAAAATAAAATTTGAACCTATCTTTGCGAATACTGTAATTTCGGTCAAGTTTGGGCACTACTTTAGCGAGATGAACTTATGCTTATGAATGTAGTTTCAAACTCGGGCCGAGGAAGATTTTGTCGTTTCACAAAAAAAAAATATACCAGTAGACGGCACTATTTATTGTTTAACATAAAAAATTAATGAATAGCCTCGTCTACAAAATATCATTATTGTTTAAATTTGGGATGTAAAACTGAAAAAGTTGAATCCTTTCAAGTCGAAGCTTATAAAATTAAACGAGTACAATTAGAAGGCATTCATGCTATTGACAATTTGCAAGTATTGCAAGCCCATAAATGTGAACAGTTTTTTATCCGAAATATGAATTGGAAAATTTCTTTAATAAAAAATTTAATTGATAAATAATATCCAATAGAATAAATAACGATGTGTCTCGACGTCCCGAAATTCGGAATGACTAGTCCAATATTTTTCATTAGTTTGGCTAGTCTAGTCATCCCGAGTTGTTGGGAGAACTAGTCCATCATCTTCCAAATCCCCCAATTTTCCGGGACGAGTAGACACAACCAATAAATAAATAGAATTAATTTAATAAAATAAATAAATATAAATTAGAATTAATGCATATTGTAAGTACCTTTCAAACAGCATCACCAATTATGTTCAGTCCAATCAAACCCGTGAATAGCTTTTGAATGGCCTTTTTTGCAGATTCTCACAGCAGATTCAGTATCAAAATTTAATGTAACATTAACGGGCAAAATATCTCTATAATTCATCTCCTTTTTGAAAGTACTTTCGAGCCAAATTCTTAAATTCGGTCCAAAATGATTGCTCAATCCCAAAGCTTTGATATTCAACAGTGAATTCCCTTTCAGATTCAATTCTCTTAGATTCTTCAAATGCACCAGCCATCCAGGTAAAAGATGTGTCAGCTTATTTTGCTCAATTGTCAAAATTTCTAAATTTATCAAATTCTCGAAAGATTTCTTATTCACAAACTTAATCCTGTTATTGTCCAAATATAATCTTTTTAATGACGACATGGATAGGAAATCCCAGCTTACTAATGATCTTATTTCATTACATCTCATTGAAAGTGTTTTTATTTTCGGAATTACTTCTATCTTCGGAATTGAATGGAAGAAATTATTATCCAAAATTAAAAGCTCAAGAGATGGCATTCTGTGAATATGATTGAGATGTCGAATTCTGTTATTGGCGAGATTCAAAATTTTTAATTCTGGAGAGTCACTGAAGTCACTAACCCAACTAACATTATTGTTTATTCCAGAGAAATATTTCAGTTTTGGTAAATCCCATATTGTAATAAAATTTATTCTGTTATTATCTACAGAAAGCCACTCCAAATTATGAAACTCACCTAATCCTAGGTAATCAATGTCATTATTATCAAAATGTATTTCTTTTAAAGATTTTGGTAACCAGCTGAAGCTTCGATCAAAATAAGGAGACTCATTTGTCAATTCGTTGTTATTTAAGTATAAATGGGTCAGATTTGGAAAAACTGACTTTCCATGAATTGTAGAAATGACTGCAATACTGTTATTTCTCAAATAGAGTCTTTCCATTTTGGGAAAATATCCTTTTAATTCAACAACTTTTAAGTATCCTGAGAATCCTGTGAGGTTTCGATATCCTCCTCGAATTGCCTTGTCAAGTACTAAGATTTTTAAGTTTTCGTGTTTTCCATGAGATAAAAATTTTTCTTTTGTCAATTTGTTATTTCCGAGATTTACATGTTCCAAATTTGGGAGAGCATCAAAAGCCTGAGAGGATAATCCACTGATTCCTCTGTTTTCGAGATTTAAGCAGGTCATTTTTGACTCGTAAATGAAATTCGAACCAATCACTGGAGTCTGAGATTCAAAAATCATATTGGCACCATCACAGTCGTCAAAAAATAAATTAAGATTTAATTCTGGTACTGATATCATTTCATCATAAAATTCAAATTCTGGCGAAAAAGCTAGGACTTGCCTGATTGCGAAAATTATTAGCAGGTAAAAAATAAGTTGCCACATTTTGATAGGTGTGACCTAAAAAAAATTATATAAATTAATCAATTCATTTGATATCAATATTTTTTATGTAAACATTGTTGAAAGATATGATGGAATATTTTATCTTATGAGTACTACTAAATTCTGTTCATATATATCCTAATATGTATATTCTAAAAATATCTCATGCTATCAATCACCAATCTATTTTATTGTAAGTTCATCTTATTATAACCACTACATCCCTAATTAATGATAATTTTTTATTCTGTTTCTCTTTCTCCTAGTCTTTTTTTAATTCGTCTTATTATCTCCTCGAAATTTTTTAGGTTTACCAAATCTATCTCCGAAAATCTATGATAATCGTGTCTCAATATTAATTTCAAATGCGAAATCTTTTTATTTATTTCTATTTCAATATATCACATTCTATCCAATTTCTAATAATATATTCTAAATCTATTTCATTGTATTCATTTTTATCTTTCCTACTTTTATCCTTTTCTTTCTTTCGCTGATAATATCTATGTTCGTGTCCTGAACTATTAGAAACCTTCTCTATTCAATCAATTTGCGCTAATCTATAATAATACAAAAAATAAAATAAAATAAATCTATATAATATGGTTAAACAACCACCTCCGCTGAGTCCTCTTTTTCGAAAAAAATCATTTTGAATAAAAAATGCGTTTGAATATTTTTTGGGCTAAAAAAAGCTTGGTGTTTCCATATAAAAAACTCAACATTCTTTGTGAACAGCGGCAATCGAGCGTCATTTTGATTAATAATAAATAATAATTCCACTGTTTAATTAGCAGATTCTCCTTAAGAAAAGCATCAAGTTTTCTTTCTAGCCCAAAAATATCCTCTTTTTACAAAAAAGTGCAAAATATTTTTGATCTTGATTTTTGAAGGTCTAATTTTTGTGCTCAAAAAATGTTTATTGTGAAGTGAATGAAGGTGAAAGAACCTATCCCAGAAGGTACAGGATAACCATTTTTTTTCTTAATTACCATCCAACTTTTACCCCGTATCAGTCCAATTGGAGAACTGTGATTTTCGCAGTGGATAGTTAGGTACACTTGAGAAAGTATATTAGATTAATTGAAAACCCTAAGGATATAAAAAATATATAAACCTTCACAGATCCGCTTCTAGTAATAATAAATTATTTCCACCACTTGATTCCAGTCTCGTTTTTGATATCCTGTAAATTGAACATGGAATCACTGAGCGCGAATGTAATGGATTAATCCGTCATTTTCATTTGGATGAGTGACTTTTAATTATTTGAGATTTTGATTATTCGAATTTCAATAATACAGTGGTAATTAAAGTGTTAAATGTTATTGAATCATCAAAAAGAAAGGTGAGTAATTTCGTAGCATACACTTAAACAAACAATAGATTTTTATGTACTCATTTAATTAAAAAAATTGTTTATAATTTTTTTTTATTTTTACTACTGATTCATTTTTCAAAACTATGGCACACTTCGTTATTTCTAAAGCGCGATTCAAACTAAAAGGAGGGTTTCTGAAAATTCCGTTTTATACTCTTTGACACAAGATAACCCGAGCTAGAGTGAATATCATCCTGCAACAAAGACTGTTTTCCATTAATCGAAGTCTTTATAATCGTAATCACTCACAAACCTGATGATAAGTAGAGTTCATTAATCTAATTAAACTGTAAACGAATTAGTAAATTATTAATTTTTTTACTTTGAATTAAGTTCATCCATTAAATTATTAAACTAACATTATATTATTTGCAAATATATATTTGAAATTTCGTAATAATTATTTTCGTATTAGTTAAATGAAACAAAATATCATGTTTGATCAAATGTGGATGCTAAAAATGGGATTATTTAAATAATAACAATTAAATGTACTTAATATGTATTTAATGTATTTAATATATGTATCTTATAACAGCATAAATTTAAATTAAACCCCCCTATTTTTAACAAATTGTTAGAAATAGGTATTATACAGTACTATATCATAATAAAAATTTTCAGTTATTAAATAAAATTTATAATGCATCTTTATTTATAATTTAAGGCAGTTTTCGTTCAATCCATTTCGTCTTGTAAACCAGATTTCAAAATTTTTTATCAGTGTTAACGAAGTGCTCAAAAGAAACATGGAACTGAAGAACCTGTTTCGCATAAGGAAACCTGCGACCTGACCGCTAATGATTCTTGCAAAGCATTCTGCAACAAAGAAAAAAAAATCATTTGGATCATGAATAAAATCTTTATCAGATACTAAATATAATTGTACACGAATTTTCTGTCCCGAATTTGTTTAATTCACAAGCTAAGCCTAAATGTGTCTGTTACAAAAAAGTATTATAGGAAAATCATTATATAATGTACTGTTCTTGGGTAAATCGGACAAGCTCTATTCATTAAAACAAAAAAAGGGCGAATTCCAATTATTTATATGCAAAAACGTAGATATGCCAGATATTAATGCACAAAATCGCCGAGAATCCTTACTAATAAGCACATCTGCGCAGATGAACTGCCGAATACAGGAATCGCCCTTCAAGAACCTCCAAGTTTCCTGCTGAAGAAACCTAACAACTAAAAATTTTTACAAAAATTGAAAAAAAAAATTATCATGTAATTTTTTATTTATTATTAAATTACGATTAATTGTTCTATAATTATTTCAGATAATTAATAATAATTATATTATTAATCAACTAGAAATATTTTTGCTCAAAGTTACCCTCGAATCCGGGTGAAGAAACTTAACACGTACTTGTGATATTCGATTTCAGGAAATCGGACTGCAGAAAGACCGAGGATCCTCAAGAGAAAACATCTGCAAAGATGTGTTTTTTTTTCATCAGGATCTGAGGGCTCAGCACTATCCCAAATCCTGGAATTCACTGTAGATATACTAATTGAGACCTAATTATCTCGAGATTAAATTACAATTTTTAATAATGATAAGCATAGTTGAATTCATCTTTTCATTACGAATGCAACAATATAAAAAACTCATTTTTTTATAAAAATGCAATTGTACAGTTTCTTCATCAGGATGGCAGTATAGGAATAATTATAGGAAAAATAAGAGAAAAATAACAATTATAGAACAGTAATTTATTTGTTAGGCGCGTAAAGCTAGGGTTTTTAGGTGAGGAGGATGGCGAAGGTGTAGTCGCAGACAGACGAGCTGAGGGCAGGGTTGTGCAGTCACGCGTCACTCGAGGTTTTCTACGTATGATACATAAACGACGTAATATACGTAGAAAATTGTAGAAAACTTTGTATAATACATATCAAAGATGGCGGACATAATTTACGTGGGCCCTGGCCTCGTATAGAGCATAATATAACATCACTTTTTAAAATTATGCTTATGTGTACCTTAAGGTGATTCGTCAGGCTTGAATTTTAGCCCATGTTTTACAAATCACAAGTTTCTTCCTACACGGATGAATTTTTCGATGTAATATTTGAACCACATAATCTCAATGGCATAATACATAAAAAGCAAGTCTTCGTTTTTGGAAAAATGGTCTTGTTTTTTTTATATTTCAATTTATTCAAAATGTGCTTCATTTATACGCCTGAAAACGAGCAATCCGCCACCGGGAAAGTATCCACGATGATTTGAAAACAGGCGCTCCAAATTGACACAGCACAGCTTGGTACTGGACCGTGAAATTTGTGGACGACAATTGACCCCGGGTGGTAGCTCGTAACTCATCCGACCTTCCTATTGTTAGAGGGTTACATGATTCGAGACGGTTAAACGAAATTGATAATTATTAAAATATTAAGTAATTGAATTTTAATATGCTGCATTAGATTCCTTAGATAATGACGAGACGATTGGAAAAAAAATCGGTTAACCCGTTCAATTTCTGTTGGGATTTTTTTGTAATTTTAATTTTATTTAAGATTCCCTTCAATATTGAGAATATTGACCCATTTTCCTAATCCTGTTTTTAATTTTTTTTTTAATTACATCAAAACAGCGGCGAAAATGAATGTCGAAGTATCCAACGAATATAAATAATGTACGGGATATCGAATCTATTTGTTATAAACAAATGATATAAACAAAATGTCAATATATTGAAAATTTTGCTTGCAAAGTATGTTTGTAAGTTGAAATTGCTTCAATTTATCAACAAGATCAGGTTTGGTCATGAAAATTTGTTGTATGGTATAATTGGTTTATTTTATAAACAAATACTGTAAACAAATGCATAGTTTAGGCGGTTTTTGGCAGAAAGTAATCGTTTTTCTTTTTTCAATACTTTTAAATTATATGAGTGGTAATGTTTAGTGATTAAGAATGGTAATTCGATATTATTTGTTTATTTTATAAACAAATTTTATAAACAAATGCATTGTTTGGTGATTTATAGACAGAAAGTAATAGTTTTTTTTCTAATCGTCTTCAAATTACACATGTGGTGATGCCTATTGAGGAAGAATTATCAATCGATATTATTTGTTTTTGTTATAAACAAATTTTATAAACAAATGCAAAGTTTGACCATTTGTAGGTAGAAAGTGATCGTTTTTCTTTCTACTCGTCTTCAAATTACATAAGTGATGCTATTTGGTGACAAATAATTGTCAACGGATATTATTTTGTTGTTGTTATAAACAAATTTTTTTAACAAATGCGTGTGGTCATTTATAGACAGAGAGTAATACTTTTTCTTTCTAATCGTCTTCAAATTACAAAAGTGGTGATGTTTAGTGATGACTTATTGTCAATCCACATTACTTGTTTATGTCACAAACAAATTTAAGAAACAAATGCATAGTTTGACCACTTATAGGTAGAAAGTGATCGGTTTTCTTTCTAATCGTCTTCAAAGTGTCTCCAAAGTGGAGCAAGAATGAATTTGAAATGGATCCTGAAATTATTGAAATGATTGCCAAGTACAACTTGGAAGCTAATTCTTTTGGAACATCACAAAACATTTCCAGTGATATCATATAAAGGCAATAATAAAAAACGATCACTTTCTAATTATAAATGGTTAAACTATACATTTTTTAAATTAAATTTGTTTATGACAGAAGCAAATGATATCGATTGACAATTCTTCGGCACTAAATATCACCGCTAATGAAATTTGAAGACGATTAGAAAGAAAAACGAACACTTTCTAATTATAAATGGTCAAACAATGAATTTGTTTATTAAATTTGCTTATGACCGAAGCAAATAATATTGATTGACAATTCTTCGTCACTAAATATCACCGCTTATGTAATTTTAAGATGATTAGAAAGAAAAACGATCACTTTCTAATTATAAATGGTCAAACTATGCATGTATCACATTTGTGTATGACGTAAACAAATAATATCGATTGACAAGTCTTCGTCAGTAAATGTCACCACTTATGTAATTTGAACACGATTAGAAGAAAACGATTACTTTCTGCCTATAAATGACGGAACTGTTCATTTCTTTATAAAATTTGTTTATAAAATAAAGAAAATATATCATTCAAGAAATTTTCATGATGAAACATGATCCTGTTGATAAAATCAAGCAATTTCAACTTAAAAATATACTTTCCAACCAAATTTTAAATATGTTGACATTTGATTAATATAATTTGTTTACAACAATTAGATTCGATATCCTATACATTATTTATATTTTTTGGATACTTCGACATTCATTTTCGTCGCGGTTTTGATGTAATTAAAAAAAAATAAATTAAAAAAAAGGATTAGGAAAATGGGACAATATTCTCAATATTGAAGGTAATCTTGAATAATATGCATAATTACCAAAACTCACAACAGAAATTGAATGGGTTAACCGATTTTTTTCTATATTTTTTTAATCGTCTCTTCATTATGTAAGGAATCTAATGCAGCATATTAAAATTCAATATCTTAATATTTTAATAATTATCAATTTCGTTCAACCGTCCGAACTTTTAGAGTATTTTAAAAGATGCCAAGACATTTTCGAAAGCTGAACAAAGTGGCAAGTGATTTTTAAAGTATCGAAGGATTTTTTTCATTTCAATAATTTGAAAGAATTTCAAAAGATTGGAAATATTTTAGGGTGTTTTTAAAAATTACAATGGATTTTCAAGAGCTTAAAAAGATGCAAGGAATTCCAAAATATTTTAAATATCTTGGGTTATTTTGAAAGATCCTAAGAATTTTTAAATTGATTTCAGTAATTTAATGTCACTTATACAATTTGAATTATTTTATGGTTTTTAAAGATTCTAAGGCATTTTCAACAGCTTTAAAATGTTTCAATTGATTTCAAAAGATTGCAAAGGATTTGAAACCGACAAGAGTATTTCAAAAGAGTATAAGGAATAATTAATTGGTTTCAGAGGATTTGAAATATTTTAGAGTATTTTAAAAGATTTTAAAGGATTTTCAAGACATTTGAACAGATTTGCATGGGGTATTGCATCAAAGAGTTTCTTAAATTTTCTAAAATATAGATCGATTTTATAGGACCTATGCCAGGTTTTCGGGTACATTAAACGATTCCATGGAATTTTCAATTGATTTCGGTAACCTGATAGGATTTAAGATGATTTAAAATATTTCCGGGTACTTCAGAAGATTCCGAAGCACTTTCAAGAGATTTAAAAATTTTAAGGCATTCTAAAAGATTTCAAAGTTTTTGAAATATCTTAGGGTATTTTAAAAAGATTTCAGTAATTTGAAGTGATTCAATTCTTCCTCTTTTTTCCTTTATTATTTATCTGTATCTAATGAGCCGAAAAGTAAGTAATTCGGAAATCTAATTTTGATATGTGAATGTATTTCATGCTCTTTTTACATGAAATCATTCATAAGAAAGTAGATTTCATTTTGATCTCAAATTAAAAAAAAACGATTCTAAATATTTGAGGGCTTTTTAAAAGGACTCTTTGAGAAGATAAAAAAATTTCTTGGAATTTTCAAGGATTTGACTGATTCTAAGGTGTTTGAAAAATTTTCATGGTATATTGAAAGTTTCCTGGAATTTTGGAAAGTATAACACGATTTTGTAGGGCCTATTATAACATCTGGAAAAATCCCAAGTAATTTTATAAGATTTCCGAGGATTTCAATGATTTTGAGGAATTTCGAAAGCTCACAAGGTATTTAGATAAATATTCCAGGATTACAGATAGTATCATCAGATTTAATGTAATTTCAAGGGATATTATAATATTTCAATAGATTTCTAAGAATTAATTCACAAGAATTCATGGATTACGTATGATTTCAAAAAGATTTTCAAATATTTCAAGCTATTATGAAAGATTTCAAAGCATTTGAAAGATTTTAGGATATCTTACAAGATTCCAAGGAATTTTCAATTAGCTCAAAGAATTTGAAATATTTTTAAAAACCAAAGGAATTTCTAAGAGCTTCAATAGATTTTGAGACATTTCAAAAGATTGTAAAGGATTTGCCATATATAAGGTTTTTTTTTAAATTTGAAGGGATTTCCAAGAACTTTACAAAGTTTCAAGTGATTTCAAGAGTTTCAAAGAATTCACAATATTTTAGGGAATTTAAAAATATTAACAAGTAATTTATAATTAAAATTTCGAATTAATATGAATTTTTTTATATTAATTTATTACTTCATGATATTTTAAAAGATTACAAGGGATTTTATAACATTTCCGAGGATTTCTCTGTTTTTGGAGGATTTTAAAAGACCGTCTTTGGAACATGGGACGCCTTTAGAACATCAATTGGACTCACACAAACGTCCTAGTAACGTCTTTAGAACGTTCTCAGGACGTTAATGTTTTTGTGCCCACTGGGTTGGTACAGAGACCCTCTATTAGCATCCCGAGGACGTATTTGGTGGCTTTGTCATATCACCAAACGTCCTAGTAACGTCTTTAGAACGTTCTCAGGACGTTAATGTTTTTGTGCCCACTGGGTTGGTACAGAGACCCTCTATTAGCATCCCGAGGACGTATTTGGTGGCTTTGTCATATCACCAAACGTCCTAGTAACGTCTTTAGAACGTTCTCAGGACGTTAATGTT
>CAKNWT010078687.1:0-17911 GCA_932066315.1 Andricus coriarius | reverse complement strand
AATAATCTATGTTTTAAAATTCAAAATTTCGTATTTCGATTTTTAGTCGTCAGGGGCCAACGCCACCGCGCTAGAAAAATCTATGTCTTGTGCTTGCATGGGGACACTCAATTGTTGGGCCTCTTATTAAGAAATCATAATTTTTATTTTTTTCTGGGGTTAAGGTAAATGCACTAGTAATCGTCATCTTAAGCCTAAATGGAAATTAAAAAATTTTATAATTGTATTTAAAACACAATTCTTATTTTCACAAAGGGCTTAACCGATTAAAGCAGATATAGAAAAACTCAATTTTGATCCCTTCACATGTTATTTGATTGGAGTCAGTTTTTATTCACGATTGAAATTCAAATTATGCAAATGCGCTAGTTATCGTCAGGCACGTAACCGAATATTAACTCGAAAAGTATACTAATTTGACGAAAGGATATGTAAACTTACCTGAAATAACATTTTTTATCACACACGTTAATTGGTACAAACCATTTACTTTGGCATCCAAAATAAGCCTCTAATAGTTAAACATCAAGTAACATCCAGAAGGCTTTAAAATCTTGTGAAACAGGTGGAAAAAGGCAGTTTTTAAATAATTTTCCCTTTTCACTGGATCGCATGCGTAAATAGTCTGAACAATATAAGTGCACAAAATTCCCTCTAAAATTAAAAAAAAATCATTTAATGTTTTCTCTTGAATAGTTGAGGAGTTATGACTTTCAGAAGTGATTTTTTAATGAAAAATTGGCCTAACAACATTTAACTTTAGTTTCCGTGAAATATCTCATGTTTTGTACATTTTGGATCAAAGTTACACTTATATTACTTAAAGCAGACTAAATTTGGCGGAGATCCAAGTAATAAATAAAATATTCTAGCTCTGATAGGTATCAAGTTATTGCATCCTGAAACTCAGCCTTTTTATTGAGTTTTATTATACATTAAGTTTTTCGGAAATAACTTAGGTCTGTTGAATTTCTTTACTTGTTTTTTTTACTTATTCTGAGCTGTATGTGTAAAAGCTTCCTGAGTGAGTTAAGCCTTAAATAGCCTATTCAGCCCAAATTAGAAAAGAAACAACTATAACTTAGGAAGCTTTTACATACAGTTCAGAATAAGTAAAAAAAAAATAAATATACCTTTGAGCAAAATTTATAATTTTTTATCGTATTTTGCTGAAAAATGTATGTGCTTTTATTTATATAGGCATATTTCTTCACGTTAAATCCAACAGACCTAAGATATTTCCGAAAAACTTTATGTAAAATAAAGCTCAATAAAAAGGGTGATTTTCAGCACGCAATAACTTGATACTTTAACTAATATAAGTGTAACTTTTATCCAAAATGAACAAGACATGAGATATTTCACGGAAACTAAAGTTAAATTTTGGTAGGCCAATTTTTCGTTGAAAACTCACTTCTGATTCAATTTGCAATGATTTTAATAAAAATATAGTTAATAACCCCACAACAAACATTAAAAATTATGATTTCTTAAAAAGGGGGCCAACAATTTTTTCATTTAGGCCTTAAAATACTTGGGAGGCATCCCCGAAACCTATTCAGAAAGAAACTGGGTCAGGCAAGCACTTTTCAGTCAAAATGTGGTTCAAGCTAGTCGTGGCATGGCCAGAAAACAGAAAACTGTTTACTGAAAACAATAATGATTCCAAAAGTATTACCACACAAAATAAATCAATTTTAACCCAAATAGTTCATTTTTAAACAAGAATGATTAATTCTTTACCAAAAAAGCGAATTTTCAAAAAATACAAAAACCCCAGACCCCCCGGGGGGGGGGGGGGGTCAACGAGAATGCCACGGTGGACTACATGGTGGTCGAAAATTCGAATTTTCAAAACTTTTGAGCAAAGAGGCTACTAAGTGGGTTTTCATGTTGCTCATTAACAAATTTTATATCAAAATTAGGACCAATATTACAACAAAGTTTTTCAAAAATCCAATAATTGACCGGGTTCCTATTACAGCCGGTAATCGAAAACTTTCGATGTTTTCGCAAAGCTGGAGCCCGAACAACAATGATCTCGTACACGGTAAGAGGTAGGTAAAAATGGATGTCAGTTGTGTGTTTTGAGTATCACATATACTACACTATAATATGATATCCATATAATAAACTGACATTGATTTTGACCTATTTCTTACGGTTTATGCGATATTTATTGATAATAATAAAAATAACAGTAATTTTTGTTTGGAATGTTCTAGTGGAACGTTACACTGAAAAAATTTTGGGCAAGCAGCTGTCTTCTTAGTGGGAACGCTGCGCCACCACGGCGGTTGGTGCATTGACCACACCACATTTGAGTGAGCTATAGTGCCAAACGTGCGAGCAGATCTTTTCCCACGTGTTGGGAACGCTGCAGTCCCACAAAAGAGACAGCAATTGCCCCCCGGTTCCAGAAATGGATTTTTACGGAAAACTTAAACGGCAGGTCGCAATTGAGTTTTGTGATCGTGTAAACAATCAAGTACACCATAAGTAACTAATAAAAATGCCTAGACACAAATATAATAAAATCAAATTCTCTAAAAGACATTTTATTGCCATACAAAAATGTTTTAAACTAATAAAAATCTATTAAATTTTTACGAGATAAATATTTTATCGACATAAAAAATAATTTTTAAATACTTGACAATATTATTTGAAGTGAAACAAAAATTTTAACATAAAAACTCATGATTTTTATTAACTAATTATACAAATAATGGTTTTATAGTCCTATCTTCTTATGCATGAAAACATTTTTTTTTTTTTCACAAGTTTGGTGGGAATAACTTTTTTATTTTTTCAACCCGACAGTTTTATTTTAAGTCAAAAATGCAATGTAACAATGTAAAACTAAAATAAACACTAATATTACGACGAACCGTATGTCGCGTCAAACAAACTCCGCGCGAAACTTGGCTTGGGTATGCCGTTCTCCCGCCTCAAGGGAGCGTGACTGTACCAACGCTGTTGGGACTACAGCTGTTCCAATGTGGGCACACAGAGTGCCCAACGAGAGAGAGGATCAGCACCAAGCTGCGGGCGAGCGGCGCGCGACGTATTTGGTGTTGCAGCTCTATCACGTGGGCGAGCAACTCACCCAAAAATTTTTAAGTGTAGCAAGCGGCATGAGTTTGAAAGGTATGTTTGAAAAGGGTGTGACAGGGCGGCGCGAGTTTTAAATTTGCACATAATACTGAAATGGTGGCAAAAAAATGAAACATAAATATTTTCAACTAGATTAATTTTTTTCTCATTGAAGATAGTAATGTAAAAATTTAAGATAAATGGTGGTTTTGCATTTAGGATTTTTCCAGCTTCCTGATTATGAATTTGAAATAAAAATTACGGAAGCCAAATTTGTGGATCCAATATGGCGGTTGGCAATAGGACATTTTTCTTAAAATATCGTGAAGTTTGGATTCGGGAGTTTTTTAGGTTCCTGGTTATGAATTTAATGTCAAAATTACAAAAAGGCAAAATGGTGCATCCAATATTGGTTTATATACTTATCATATTTATCACACTGGTGAGATTTCTAGACGTTTTTCGCTATTTTGTAATCATTTTTTTTCTGTAATCTGGATTCAAATTCATAATTAGAATTTTCGATCCGCTATTTTCACAAAATTATATGGTAAATATTGGTTTACATTTTTCGTAACAGATTTTTTTAATTCTATGTGGTTTTATATCATCTCACGAATATATCAAGATAAAAATGCAAATAATCGTTGGAGTGTTTAAAAAAATACTCGATTTTTGTATATAATTACTAAGAATTAAAGAAATTTTCATCCGATTATGTCGTGAATATTGGTTAAAATTTTTTTTAATCGATTTTTTTTTCTCTGTCATTTTCTGTAACCCTACGAACATTTAAAAATACAAATAATGAGAGTTTGTTTATTGAATATAGGTATGTCAAAACAAAATTTTATACTACCACAATAAAATATTTTGTCTTACTCAAATTTTGTCATTCCATAAAAATTAAAGACACAAACCTAATTTTTTCAGAAAGCGCCCCTTCAATGATTTTCATTTTCATCTTGAAATATTCCTGGGATGACAGAAAACCACATTTAATAGAAAAAAATCAATTACAGAAAATAACAACCAATAGTTACCATATAATATTATGAAAATTTCTGCATTTCTTAGTAATGAAATGCAAAAATCAACTTTTTTTAAAGAGCGCTCAACTAATCATGTTACTATTCATCCTAAATTGTTCGTGGGGTGCCAGATTACCATAAAAAATCAAAAAATCCTATTGGAACTTGCATTTAAACTTCTGGTACCGTCTTTCATAAAAACCCGGTCAATTATTGAATTTTTCAAAAAATTGGGTTGCAATCTTGGTCAAAATTTTGACCTCGAGTTTGCTTGTTAGCAATACGAAAAAGCCCTTAGTACTCTTTTAGCTCGAAACACTTGAGAATTCGAAGCCGCTCAGATTCTCGAATGTTCGTGTCAGATTCGAGTCCCGACTCGAAGTTTAGTGTTTTTTACACGGCGCTAGTTACAGGATATTGATTCACAGGATTTACAAGTAAAAAATTACAAAAAAAGATTCCATTTATAAGAATAAAATTGTTTTTTCTTAACGTCTGGTGAAGCGTTACTGTTCTCACCACGAGATCGTATGCATTCTTCATGTGTACGAGAGGGAAAACATAATGAGTCACGGCAACCATTAAGTTTTGTGATACTAGATTTCAAACCCAATCTCTAATGAGATATTAGAAATCACTCATCTTCATCATTATGACCCGTGACACAATGGGTGATTCTACTCAGCAGAATCACGTTTTCCCTACTTTAATCTACTGGAATAATTACACACAAAATCTCCTAACGAGATACAATTGCTTATGATTTAAACTTGCTTATTTGAGTCGGGCAATTGCCCATGAAAAACTCAAGAAACAAAATAAAAAGATTATTCTCCTTTTGGAATACTGGATTTAATCATTGTTACCTATAACTAAATTTTACAGTATTCGAGAATTAAATAAAAAGAAGAACGTTCATCTCAATGAGCCATGCTATTAATGAGAAAGGACAGAAAACGTCCTAGTAAATTTTATGCTCATTCATAGGATGTAAATTCCACTTTACACTTGAATTTAGCCAGGTATTTCCCTGCTGCGAATTCCCGACTATTTTCTCGGGAAATGACGTGAAATACCTAGAAGCATTAAATGTGCGTGACGTCACGCGTATCTCCTTAGCTGGCGAACGCGTGGGAAAGAAAATCGATAAAAGTATATATGTATGTCACAGAACCGTCTGGACAAGGTACGAATTGTTGTGTAAATACACAACTGCCTATATCAAATCTGATATGCGTAAAATCTTCTTTTTCTCAGAGAGAGATTCTAGTGGACTATACGTCCTTTCTATCTAACCTGAAATTAAACGGCATAAATTGCCAACGCGCATCTAATTAAGAAACCGGTTAGGTTACTCTAAGAAGAAACCGCAATTCTTTTCTTAGAGCTGGTGCTCCTGCCAACGCATCGGTAAAAAGACGAGCTTTCTTGTCGGGAGTGGCTATTTAACAGCTCACCCCTCTAGTAGCCAGGTAAATCCTCACTCCGGTGTTAGCTGTGCTACCTGTGCGTGGCGCTGCTGGTGGTAATTCGAAGAAGGCTTACCGCATACTACTTAATATATCAGTAAACTCTATCTCTTCCTTATCGATTTCTTATATGTTACGTTCTTTAAAGATGGCACTCCTCAGCTGCCATCTTTTTTAACCCTGCGTCCCCCACGTGGGGTCTAGGTGGACCCCAGATGCACTAATCTCCTTATGACATTCACAATTTTGCATTCCGTTGCCTGTCGCGTTTAGTATCTTTCCTCTCGATAGTTCTCAAGACGCCGGTAAGAGCGCTTTAATCTCTAAGGTATGTAATCCCTTTTTTCCTAATTTTGTTGTTGAAAAACGTGATTAGGGTCCGCTCGGACCCCACGTTGCTATTATTAGTTGTATATAGTCTTGTCAAGTTGTTAACTCAAAACTGAATTTGCAATACAAATTTGCGAAGTTTTCTCATATTGAAAGTGTAGTGTTTGTTTGCTCCACTTTATATATTTGAAGTGTGATTTCGTTAGTCAGTAGTATAAGGAGGTTGTCTTTTGTATCTGATAAGGTTTAAACTTTATTTTAAACTCTCTACTTGAATCCTGTTTGCTTTGAATACCTACAATATTTTTGTTCGTGCTATTAAAAAACAAAAATAATTTTTTGACGCCGGTCCAATGCGATTCCACACCGCTTGCGTCGTGAAAGTGAGTGGAATTCTTGTAGACCCCAAGTGGGGGACGATGTACCTCACTTGCACGTGGGGGACGCGGGGTTAAAATGGGACTTAGACTGGGTAGCTTTTCAAGTTGCTAGTTCCAAGAAACGTGATAATTGAGCGTTACACCTGCCCCCGCTAGCTATTTGGAAAGCGAGATAGGCGAAGTTTTATTTAAAAAACAATTTCAGAGGAGTGGAAGGTAATTATTTCGCTTTTTCGTCTGAATGTAAGTGGAGATAAGTTTGTTGTGTACTCCAAGTTTTGCTCGAAAAGTTTGTTTGAGAAGAGCGATCTCGCATTATATTTATTGTCGAAAATAAATTAAATTTTTGTAATTCTTTTAATATAGAATCTGTTTTTCAAGTTTTCCTTTTGTTTTTGTGTGATAAATAATAACTTTTTATTTATTTTTGAGTGGTATTGAGTAAAGGTTTAGTGATATGATGTGGGAAGGAAATTCTTTGATTGAAAGTCTGAATTTACAACGAGAGATGTGTAACTGATTTTCTCTTTTATGCCGCAAAATTTACGTATTGCGGATAGTTTTCATGTTGCTTGATATTTTTAATCAGGCTTTTTTCAAAAGGTGTATACTTATCAAAAGGGGTTCCAACATTTTGATGTCGTTTTGGGGTATTTTTTTTTATATCGTGTTTCCAAATAATTATGGATTTCGACGTTTGGTTATGATTGTCGTTCATATTACATTGGATGCTAACTTCTCGGCTGTTTATCTTCGCAAATGCTTGGCCGATGTTGTTCATCTGAAATACATATTTAGGGTGGTTTTAAATCGTTTTTCTTCAGGTTTTTTAGACCATGAAGACGGACACGAGTCATGCTAGGAGTTATGATAAACGTGCAGGTTGAGTTATCGATTTAAAGTGTTTCCCGTTCTTGGTATATTTTTAAATCTTTTATATTGAAGGTTCCTCTTTCCGCGTTGTTATAGGGATTTTTTAAAACGTAGGTGCCCTCTCTCATTTGTTTTCTATTAGGTAGGGGTCTTCGTAAACCTCTAGGAATTTTCTCGTTAGTTTATCTTCTTTATCGGAGCTTCGCATTGCTTTTAATAACATAAGACTTTCGATCCTATTTGTAGATTCGTGAGGTTATGGTTGTGATTGAAGACGTTAGCCCTTTTTGCTCCTTTTATTTTTATGCGTTCGCTCACTGATTTTAGTTTTCAGTTGTACGGTATGTCTTCCGTACGTTCAGGAAGATTAAACCATTTTTCCCACGATCGTAGAGGTTTTTTATTTAAGTGGATTTCTAAAGGAGTAAAATCGGTTGTGTCGTGATAACCTTCATTGAAGCACGTTTCGATCTTTTCTATCCATAATCCCCATGAATTGTGGTTATTTCCTAGAACCGATATAATTTGTGGTAAGGATTGGTTTAATACCTTCTTTTTCGAGACCTGCGGAACATTCTAGTGATGTGAACTGGGGCCCTTGGTCACTGATAATTTTATTTGGTTTTCCATAATTTGGAAAATAATCTTTGGTTAGACGATTTAATGCTGCGCGTGCGGTACATTTTCGCAGTAGATATAAACGTACAAAGGCTCTAGCTGAATAAGCATGGGAAAAGTGCCCCTTCTCTAATTGGGCTCATATTTTAGGGGTGAATACAATTTACCTAATTTATTTAAATTAATTATTTTCAGAAGTTACGGACGAAAATACAAAAATCGAAAAATAATTTTTTCTGGAAAACGGCTGAACCGATTTTAACGAAGAAATTATATGAAAAATCCCGGACGAATTGCGTTAACTATAAAGGATTAAAAAAATTTTTTAATTTTCAAACATTTTTTTGACCATGTTTTTCAACGAGAGCCACCTTCATTTTTTCCTCATAAAATAAGCGAACGCTGGTTAGTAACATATATTTTTTACGAACCGATCAAGAGGGGACTTAATACAAAAATTTAGTGAAAAACATTTGTTGGCCCCTGAAATAAATGCTTTTACATACAAACCAGGGGCAATGCATAATTGTACTGACTGTTATATAAAATGAGCCTAATTCGAGATAGTTTCTTTTTTAATGAGAGTAAAGAGCACAACCAATGGCGTCATATTACAATAAAAATGTTAAGTACGATCTTACTGTGTGAATCAAGTTTTCATCAATTATTCCACTAGTTTACAAAATTAAACAGAATTTCTGTACATTTAATGCCACTATTTTTTTCCTATGTATTTAGGCACGCTAAACTCGAAAATTACATTAAAACATTTTTTTATGGATAGGTTTTCGAGATATGATTTTTGAAATTTTTTCTATTTTCTTCGGCTGTGGCTTCACATGTTAGGCCATATATCAAGTTATAAACATCAGATTGGGTCGCACGAGGTCTCAAATTAAAGGTAATAAAATTTCCAACAACTACTCTTTATATTGTTTTCCAATCTGTTCAGTAGTTTAGGTGTTATGTCCCAAAATATATGAGAAAATTCCATTTTGTGCGCCCAAATAAAACTCGAAAATTCACTCTATCGCCATGCAAAAATAGAAAAATTCAAATTATGTCCAGTTTCTTATTTTCTATATATAGATAGCACTTTTAAGAAAAATGAAAGGTATTGATGAAGAAAATATATGCATAAATAGCGGAGATATAGGCACTTTATTGAAGGTACCAAAATTCTAATTTTACTCTGTTTTTCTATTTTTTTCATTTTTTGTATAGAAAACATTTATTTAATTTATTTTATTAGTTTTTAATTATGAATTTTAATATTGCATGACTAGATTAGAAATAATGCTGGTCCCTGATTTGTCTTCTGTTCTTCGCAGGTTCCGTTTCTCTGATAAGGAACCAAATATAATCTCCCAACATTCTTGTATCCCAATATCCTTGGAAACATCCAAGTGGGAATGCAAAAAAAATAATTTTGAGCGACATATTTACACCTGTTAAAATTAAAATTAAATGTACACATTTTTTCATTTTGTAAAGCAGTGCAACGAAGAAGTACATGTATTAAATAATAGTACATTATGCAACAAGGGGCAAAAGTAGAAGATTTTTCACGCGGGTGAGTTTACTGCCCGAACGAGAATATTGTTGTAGAGGCACCCGAGGGAAAAATATTCTCGTAAGGGCAGTATAATCACCCAAGGGAAAAATATACTTTTGACTCGTGTTGAATATAGTATTTTTTGCAACAACCACCTCAAAAGTTGAGTTCGAGATGAGGTACTTTAGACACTGGCACAGGTAACATTAAACACTGGTGATGGTATCTTCTTGAAATAAAGATTTAACTTGAAAAAATCTTTTAATGGTTGAAGTTTTGTTTTTAAGGTTTCTTAGCCGTTTTCGTCCGTCGTACAAAAGGGCATAAGCGCCAAAATTTGACGCAGAAAAAGGGCATAAGCCCCAAAAAGTTTTTTTCCATAAAATTTTGTTTACAAATTTTTTTTTTCAAACATCATTTCCAAAAAAAAAATTTTTCACAAATTTTTTTTCAACATTTTTTTTTCAAACTTTTGTTTTCAAGAAAATTGCTTACGAAATTTAAAAATCTTTTCTTTCAAGATTAGTGTTTTTCGTTAACTCCTCCTAACACAACTTTTTCGGACGGGCGTTGCAAAAAAAAGCGTGTGATACACGTGCGCATAGATGATTGTTAACTCACGTGATTGCATCATTCTCTTGCGGCTTATGCTGCAAAATTCACACTCGCACACAATCACCTATTTTGCGCACTTGTATCACAAATAACTATTATTCCACTCTCGAGTGAAAGTCCACTTTTTGGTCCTGAAAAGCGGGGTCGAAAATACTTCGCATTCTAAGGAGATTTTTTGAAAATTAAAAAAAAATCGAAATTTTTTGAAAAAAAAATTATTTCTGTCCCTCTAAATTTTACTTTTGCTTTGCTAAATTTTACTTTTGCCCCGCAAAAATAGTTTTTGGGAAAAATATCCTACTTTCCCCCCGCTTATCAGGGGCAAAAGGTGGGTTTTTCGGTCGGGTGTGGAATAAAATAAGAATATATATTCCATACCCATTTTTGATGTTTGAGCAAATCTTTAACAATTTGCTTGTAATTCGGGCTTTTATTGTTTCCAAGAAAATTGGAAACAATCAATTGGAATGATTTCCAGGCTGCAGCCTCATTAGGTGTCAATAATGAGGGGAAATTTTCATCTTTGAGCACCTTTCTTATCTGTGGACCTTCAAAGATTCTTTCTTTGATTTTTGCAATAGAAAGTCTTGGGAAAATCGATCTTAAATGCTCGAGCGCTCGGCTTTCTTTGTCTAACGCTTTGACGAAGTTTTTGAAGAGTCCAAGTTTTATGTGTAATGGTGGAAGGATGATGTTTTGTTTCTTCACCCACACTAGTATCGATACTTTTTTAGAATCGGAATCGAGAATTGAAAGTATCTAGTATTTTATACTCGATGCTCGAAGAATAGTACCGGTATCGCCTATCCCTTTGTACACTCGGTGCAGCGCGTGCAATGAGAGGCGAACCGTCTTTGAATTTTGGTACCTGCGTACAAAAGACTAGATACCCGGTATTTATACATATATTTTCTTCATCAATACCGTGTTTTTTTCCGTAAAATTTCTATCTATATATAAAAAACAAGAAACTGGACATAATTTGAATTTTTCTATTTTTGCATGGCGATAGATTGAATTTTCGATTTATATTTTAACGCAAAAAATGGAATTTTCTCATCTATTTTGCGACATATCACCTAAATTACTGAACAGATTGGAAATCAATATGAAGGGCGATTGTTGGAAATTTTATTACCTTTAATTTGAGACCTTGTGCGACCCAATTTGACGTTTACAACTCGATATATGGCCTAGAATGTAAAGCCACCGCCGACAAAAATGGAAAAAAATTTCAAAAAATAATTTCTCGAAAACCTATACACAAAAAAATTTTTTAATGTGATTTTTGACTTTAGCGAGCGAAAATACATAGGAAAAAAATAGTTGCCTTGAATGTACATGTTGGATGTAAACTAGTGTTATTGGCGTCGTGTTGGTATTCGTAAAGATTTTACTGAGTATCTCTGCTGGCTTTATTATTTTTGACAAGCAGCGAGTATTTTCCAAGTAATATATAACTGCCGCAATATGTGAGCAGCATCCCACGGTTCTACATGTATTAGCACACTCGCATGCCTATCGATTTATTCCCTGATATCCTTGGCTCTCAGGAATATATTCGATATAACATCTGTAATCTCTTTTGTTGACGTGACGCGATGGGATTTGTACTTATAGAATGTTGGTACTCTCTTTTAATAGTTTGAGATTCACGTTACCGGCCGCATGCATAATTTCAGCAAGGTAACAAACTGCTAACATAGGACTTTTCATCTGCAACATTGACACGATCAAAACAGTCGAATTACCGGTTTTTAGTTTCACCAAAAAACAACAATTGCTTGAGTCGAAGAACGCATATCTGAATATCTCAAAGATGTCATCATTTCCGTAACTGAATAATATTGTCCCACTCTAACTCTGTGTGAAACTCTCTGTAGAACTGTTTATGATTCAGATGATTTCCACAGCAACGATTGCCCGATGGTATATAGATTCGTCTAACAATATATGCCTGAAGTCTTGCTTTTTGAGAAACTTTTGTCACATGTTTGCTTGCCGCACAAATGCAACAGTATCGATGAGTTGATATATTGTTCTTGGTAAGTCAAGTTTCACACATTCCGTATCCGTTGTCTCCGTTGACTTCGATGAACGTGGTTCGAACGTCAGATCCTCATCAGATGTCGACCCTAACTCGGACTCAACGTCTTCACCCATTCCACATACCGATAATAAATACACTTTCTTGTTTAAAACAATGATTTTTGCCAAAATAAAGTACTTACTAGTTCTAGCTTTCATCGCTCTTTTACGATATTTGTCGCAAATAACATCTTCTATATTTATCCGTTTTCCAAGCAATGATGAGTATAAAGTTTCTCCGTCTTCATGCTCAATTTTCTTTCTTCGCCGCGGAACCTTTCTCAATAAGCGATTACATGCAGCGCAACGTTCTTTGGTTTCCATAGTGAACAAACAAAGTTTACGTAAGCAAAGATCACAGTAAACAAAAACCTTGACACTTGCACAATTTTCTGCAAGGTAACTTCACTTTTTGGAGCACACCCACTGCTACAAAGAGTTCCACTGTACACTAATGTTCATACACCTTTATCACTCTGAAGACAGATTTCGAAACCATTGTTTTGATTTAGATGCCTGAATTTGGCAATAAAGGTAAGTAAATGTGCTCTTTACTCTCATTAAAAAACCATCTGACTCGAATTAAGCTCATTTAATTGAACAGGCAGTACAACGTTGAATTGGCCCCTGGTTTGTATGTAAAAGCATGTATTTCAGGGGCCAATAAATGTTCCTCACTTATTTTTTCTATGAAGTCCCCTCTTGATCAGTTCGTAAAAAATATATGTTACTAATGAGTGTTCGCTTATTTTATGAGAAAAAATGAAGGTGTTCCTCGTTGAAAAACATGGTCAAAAATTTGTTTGAAAATTGAAATAATTTTTTTTTGTCCTTTAAAGTTAACGCAATTCATCCGAGATTTTTATGTAGTGTTGTCTTATCTGTCCCCATAACATATATTTTCTTCGTTGAAATCGGTTGAGCCGTTTTCAAGAAAAATTGATTTTTCGTTTTTTGTATTTTCGACTATAACTTCTGAAAAAATCATTTCTAAGAGCTGGTACTTTGCATAAATTATTTTCATACTAGAAGACACATATCCCTGAAATATGAGCCCAATTAGAGCAGGGGCACTTTTCCATGCTTATTCAGCTAGAGCCTTTACTAAAAATATCAATTGTTAAAAGGATGTATTTAAATCCACCACGTGTCGCAGGAATTGGTCCGTAAAAATCTGCAGAGAGGGCCTCGTTTGGGGCTGAAGCTACTATTGGTTTCATTTCTGCATAGTTTGTCATATTTGCCACTTCGTTTCACTTGCATGAATCGCAACTTGATAGTCTTTTTCGAATTGTGCGAGCGAATTTGGGAAAATAAAAAAACTCTGTTAATATTTTGTAGCATTTTCTTGCTTCTATATGAAGTTTAGGAGTTCCGCAGATGGTTTTTTCGTTAGTGTGGATAAAAACACATCCGTTTATGGGTTCGAATGGAAAGAAACTTTCATCGAACGTTATTCTGCTTAAAGCATCAGCAGATACGTTTTTTTTCCTTCTAGGTATTTAATTTCCAAGGCGAAAACTTGGATTGCGAAAGTTCATCGTGTGATTCTCGCACTCACAAAGCGACATGTTTTGAGAAATGTCAAGGCTTTGTGGTCTGTTCTGATTATTATTTTGGTACGGAGCACATAGGTTTGAAATTTAATGAGGGCCCGAACTAAGGCGAGTAATTCCTGTTCAGTTGTAAAATAGTTGAACTCTGTTCCTTTGAATGTACGACTTGCGCAGGTTATGATGTATTCATCACCTGAGTCATCTTTTTGGGCAAGAATTGCCCCCAGAGCGAATCCGCTCGCGTCCGTATATAAGTAGTAAGTACGTAAAATGACGGGATAGGTCATGACGGCCGAATCGCAAAAAAGTAGTTTTGCTTTCTGCAAGGCCATTTCATGATTTTCGTTCCATTTCCATGGAACATTTTTCTTCAGAAGTTCATGAAGTGGAAAAGTTGTTTCCGCGTGAGGGCTTGAAAATTTTGTATGAAAATTTACAAATCCGAGAAATCTGCGGTGCTGTTTTTTGTTTTGATCTTTTTCGGGCTCAATTTGAAGTTTTATAGTAGATTTATTTGTATCGTTACATAAGCTTAAGGTGTCAGAAACCAATCGATTTTTCCCTTTAATTTCTTTAGAATGTCTATTCCGCAAAAACATGTTTTACTGAAATTTGGAACTACTAGAAAACTGTGATCAATCTCTAGGTTGTTTAATTTTATTCCTAGAAAAATTAGGATTTTCATTTTTTTAGCTTTTTCCCCCTTGGCACCTAATAAAGTAGTACTTGTAATTGGTAAGATGGGATGTTTAGAAAATTCAATTGCGTGTTGTTTAAAGAATTCGTTTGATATACAAGTCACTTCGCTGCTTGTGTCGGTTAGTGCTTCTATTTGTAATTTGCCGACCGTGCAATTTATTATAGGACATTTTATTTTGTTTTTAAGTTCCGAAGTTGTTTTTTCTTCGAGAAGCTTCTTGCGTACGTTATTGAATTCGGCGTTTTGATTTGTATTTGACCCCGTGTTTGTTTCCACCGCCACGTTCATAGATTGACGGGGTTGATTTGTTTTCCGAAGGTATTTCTTCATTACAATCATGATCAATTGAAAATTCATTTTCTGTCTTTGGTTCGCTTTCATCCACGACAGATTTGAGGAAACCAACATGTTTATTTGCGGAAGATAGCCCTTTATAGGATCTGTTTGTATTTTAGGATTATTGATCACCTCCGCACTCGGTAGTATTTTTGTAAAAATCATTACGGCGATAAATACCGTTCTGCACGTTTCCGCGCCAAAATTTATCTGAGAAATCTTTCGTAGTTTTCCACTCTCGAACGAGAGTATTTGTGTTTGAGTTTCGGTGGGTAGCAACGCTGCGTGCGGTGCCCCCTCCAGCTGATATATGAGATCCTAGACCTGTCGGTTCCGGCACGCTTTTCCATCCGCCGTTGCGACTTCCTACTAGTACTTCTGGTTGGCTCTGGTCTGAGTTTCCAGCCCGGTAGCAGTTGACACCTTTCGGTTTCTCACAGCTCGTGGGGCTATTCCGAGTGTTCGGTGTACCGTAGCATTCGCCTGTCGGTCTTGAGTGGCTTATATTTTCATTATCAAGCCATGGTTTCATCGAATTGCTCGATCGACCGGTACGCCTCGTGTAATAATCGTTCCGGTTTAAACCGCCTCACAGTGATAAATATGGAAAAAAATTCGAGCCATGCGATGATTTTAATCAAATATTTAAAAAAAAAATTAAAAAGTTGACCTTCAAATGACCTGGATCCTGACGTGTGGGGGTTATAGGGGTCACGGATTCGTGATCCGCGCACCCAGAAACTTATTTTTTAAGGAGCATTACCTTCAAATTAGTAAACCATAACAAGCTACTAGGTTCAGACATTCTAAAGAATGCTTTTAACCTTCATGTGACCTCTAGAGGTCACTCGATCCCGTGGGTAAAAATATATCCGAACATAAAATTTTTCGCTCTTTCAGAATCTGATGTCAAAAAGATCATATCACAGTTTCGAGCACATCTAAAAGATCGGAGTAATTTTCTCACAAGAATGGCATTTTTCATCTCATGTAATGTCTAGAGAGTTGGTGAACTACATCCGCTTCACGAGGTCGGGGAATTAAATCTTTTGCATTTGAGATCATTATTATCGCGTGTTCAACCATGGTCGAATTTCCTCGATTGTCGTGGAATCCGTATTCCAAAAAACTTGCTATTTTTCTGCGAATATTTTTGTTTCAAAAGCGTTTAATGAACTTTATTTTAAATGATTCAAAAGATTCCCCTTCTTCTTCTACTAAGCTTCACCATTCTTCAGCCATTCTCATTAAACGGGCATACATTAGATATTGTAAGACGGATTTAAAAACTGTGGCTTTTATGTACCGTTCTAACTCACGTACATATCTCATCGGACGTTCACTTGATTTTCCGAAAAATTTAGGCAGTGGTAAGTTTTTTAACCAGTGCGGTTTATAGGAGGTTACATTTTGGTTTCGATTGATTTGCTCGTTAATTTTTTCTTGGTTTCCCTCAAGATCTAAGATTAGACCTAATAACTAAATTTTACAGTATTCGAGAATTAAATAAAAAGAAGATCGTTCATCTCAATGAGCCATGCTCTTGATGAGAAAGGACAGAAAACGTCCTAGAAAATACTATGCTCATTCACAGGATTTAAATCCCACTTTACAATTGAATTTAGCCAGGTATTTCCCTACGGCGAATTCCCGACTATTTTCTCACGTGCGAAGGAAAATCGATAAAAGTATATATGTATGTCACAGACCGGTCTGGACAAGGTACGAATCGTTGTGTGAATACACAACTGCCTATATGAAATCTGATATGTGTAAGAATCTTCTCTTTCTCAGAGAGAGATTCTAGTGGTCTATACGTCCTCTCTGTCTAACTTGAAACTCAACGGCACAAATTGCCAACGCGCATCTCATTAAAGAAACCTGTTGGGTTACTCTAAGAAGAAACCGCAATTCTTTTCTTAGAGCTGGTGCTCCTGCCGGCTATTGAACAGCTCACCCCTCTAGTAGCCAGGTAAGACCCCACTCCGGTGTTACCTGTAATACCTGTGCGCTCCGCTGCTGGTGGTTATGCGAAGAAAGTTTACCGCATACTACTTAATATATCGGTAAACTCTATCGCTTCCTTATCGATTTCTGATATGTTGCGTTCCTCAAAGATGGAACTCCTCACTGGGAAAATGTATAGTTGATAAATTTAGGAAAGAACCTAATAAATACGACATCTTCCAGACTAATATTTAAAATTTGTTTGAAAGAAATTCAAATATTTAAAAATTGACAAAATGACAAAAAGGGCGCAATATTCGTCAATGCCTATACATTTAATTTATAAGAATAAAATTGTCTTTTTTTACGTCTGGGAAAATTTATAGTTTATAAATTTAGGAAAGAAACTAATAAATAAGACATCTTCCAGACTAATAGTTAAAATTTATTTGAAGAAAATTCGAATATTTAAAAATTGACAAAATGACAAAAAAGACGCAATATTCGTAAATGCGTGTAAATTCAATTTATAAGAATAAAATTGTCTTTTTTTTACGTCTGGGAAAATTTATAGTTTATAAATTAAGGAAAGAAACTATCAAATAAGACATCTTCTAGACTAATAGTTAAAATTTATTTGAAGAAAATTCGAATATTTAAAAATTGACAAAATGACAAAAAAGACGCAATATTCGTCAATGCGTGTAAATTAAATTTATAAGAATAAAATTGTCTTTTTGTACGTCTGGGAAAATTCATAGTTTATAAATTTCGGAAAGAACCTAATAAATAAGACATTTTCCAGACTAATAGTTAAAATTTATTTGAAAAAATTTCGAATATTTAAAAATTGACAAAATGACCAGAAAGACGCAATATTCGTCAATGCGTGTAAATTCAATTTTTAAGAATAAAATTATCTTTTTTTTACGTCTGGGAAAATTTATAGTTTATAAATTTAGGAAATCCTAAATTGTACACATACAATTAAATACAACACTTGGACAGTGCTTCGAATCTATGCATCTAACTGATGACCTCAGAGGGATCACTCCGTCCACCTTAGCCTGGCCGTATTTTCCTTCTGCGTTATGCTAGCGAGGCTGCCGAATGGCAGAGTGGGTGACGCTCACTTTACCGTGCAAAGAGGTCCGCATCATTTACCGGATTCGGAACACTGCCTTGAGAATAATAACAAGTATGGCACAATCCTTCATATAAAAACAGGTAACCTCCATTGGTCCAGATCGTGATAGTCGCCATGTTGTATTAAATGATACGCTAATGAACGTAGGATAGCGGAAAACGATACGTTAA
>CAKNWT010078663.1:0-11007 GCA_932066315.1 Andricus coriarius | reverse complement strand
TCTTTAACCTAACACATATTTCTGTAGAAGATTATGGTCCAGTTCGATTTATAAATGGGTCAAAATCCATGTTTGTTATTTTTTATGAAGTAATTTCTTCTTTTTGCCTGTTCTTTTCGTCATTCACTAGAGCTAAGTAATAGCTCGAAAGATCTTTTTTGTTTTTTATTAGTTCAAAAAATAAAAAAGTTAAGCAACTCTTTTTGTGTCCATATTTTCATTTTTGGGGACGCACCACACCATTGATAAGGGATTTTCTCGGATGCGGTTGCTTCTTCTAGGATGTTCCTTTCGCGGTTTGATAAAGTTAAGTAATAACACGAAAGTACTATTTTTTCTAAATTCAAAAATAAAACAGTTACGTAACTTTTCAGGTGTCAAAATTTGAAGTTTTTGGTACGCGCCGATATTTGACAAGGGCTTTTTCGCACATGCTTTTTTTTGAAGCGCTCTTTTCGCGATTCAATAGAGCTAACCAATAGCTCGAAGGTACTTTCTTTTTGTTTTTTTCAATTCAAAAATAAAAAAGTCATGCAACTCTTTATGCATACAAATAAACATTTTTGGGGACGCACTGTTCATTTGACAAAGGTTTTCTCGGAGATGGATGCTTCTTTTCAAGATGTTCGTTTCATGGTTCGATAAAACCTAACAGTGCCTCCAACCGTTTTTGCATTTTTTCGTTTTAAATTAATTGCGTGAAAGTTAGACAGTTTTTTGTTTCTCCTGTAAAATTCGGGACTTGGCACTTACGCCCGTATTCAGTATGTTAGACCAGACCCTTCCCTCCCCCCCCCCCCTTTACGGTTTCACGTAATATGCGGACTAGGGTGCTCTTTACTTATGAACCTTTAAAATGTTGCGCTTTATGTCGATCATTTCGCGAGGTTACAGGAGAAAAAGATGATCACAAAATTTGAACTCAATCCGATAATATTTAGAGATGTCTCTGCCGATTTGTACTTTCCCATGTAATTTACGTGTAGAAAATTGAATCAAACGTTGAAACTGTTATAACTTTGTTAAATCTAATCAAAATCTAACGCCTAATGATCATGTGTAAGGTTAATAATTTTGAAAAAATTCTAAATGACAACTATACGAAAAAATCCATTTTTCAAAAATTGAGATGCCACCATTTTGAATTTTCTCAAAATTATCAATTTTGCATACGATCATTTTTTTCAGTGTGCCAAAACCTACCACTTTTTAGATGCGCGTTATATATCGATTAGATTTGACGAATTATTTATAACATTTTCAAGGTTTGACTCATATATCACCATGTAAATTACATGGGGAATGGAAAATCAGTGGGCGTACCTCTAAATATTATCCGGTTGAACTGAAAGTTTGTGGGCATCCTTCTCTCGTGTAGCCTCACGAAATTATCTACATAAAGCGCACGAATTTACATCATGCCAAATAGTGAAAATGCTAATTTGGAGAAAATAATGACGATTGGCAATTCGGAAAAATTAAAATTATGGAAAATGGTAATTCGATCAAAGAAAAATTATGACAAACGGCAATTAGAAGAAGTAAGAAAGATGCCCAATGGTTATTCGGAGTAATAAAACTTAGGGCATATGTTAATTCAAAACAACACAAATTAAGTCAAACGATTGAAATTAGGTAAATTTATTTTTCTGTATGATGGACAAAAGATTATTTCTGAAGTGTCTTGAAATCGATTAGATTTAAACTTAGGCAAAAGTCTAGACCTAGTGAACGGTATTTTTTGTGAGGGGGTGGGGGCGATTTTTGCATTTGAATAATTATGTAGTGAAGGGGAGTGGGCAAAATTTTTGGATTTTGTGAAGATTCCATCTGTGTTTGTGACTTTATATCAGTAATAGGCCAGGCGGTAGGTAGTATTGTTTGACAATAATTCCGACTAAGAAATTATGGGTTTAAAATGTTCTTTGGGTCAATATAAGGAACTGTTTTCGTTATCCCCCTCCCCTGACCTCTGCGTATCTTTTGGCAGTGGCGTGAACTTTCAAAAAACGGCTTTTTACTTATAACTCGTTTGTTTATGGTTTTTTTGCAAACTCCGCGTCTAAAAAAATTGAATCGCATAAAATTCTCCACAAAAAAAGGTTTTATTGATGTTTTGCATACGACCCATGTTTTTCGAATAATAGCCGGGCAACGTCCAAACATTTGTAAAAAAATGTTGAAAACTTGCATTTATATTAGTTCTGAAATGACGTTGGATAAATTTATGTACTAATTGTCGGTAAGATCAGTATTAATAAATTAATAATACATTAACAACTTACTTTTTATTGTTTTTAACTAATTTTATTAATGGAATAAATGTTTTCATTATATACGGTTTTCACAATTGCGAGCCTATGTATGTAAGTATTTGAGACCACTTAGTCGAAAAATTTAGATAATAGCTTGATCGTTGGAATGTGAAAAATCCAGAATGTCACGGGCGTACCAAAAAATTTAATTCGGATCATTCTTATTCAAAACAATAACGACGAATACCATTGGCGTAGAACAGGGCTCACCACTTTCAACAAGTGTTGACTGAAATGATAAGCGCGTGGCTGTAACAAAAAAAATGTATGTAGATTTTAAACTTAAGATCGAAAAGAAATCTATTTTATCATGAATAATTTTATGCAAAATGAGCATGAAAAAGATTCACAATTAAAAAAACAGAATTCCAAATTATCTCACTTTTCGGCTCATTAGAGACAAAAATGACCAAATGAAAAAAGAGGGAGAAAAAGTCAACCCAACCTCTCACTTTTTCCTTTCTCCGTCCTTTTTATACAACCAGGGAACCAACATGTTTCGGGGCCAATTTAGACCCCCTCATCAGGGATTATTTATAGGAAAACTACAAGATCTAATTAAAAATTCTTATGCTAGTTAAATAATCGAAACATAATACCTGCAATTAAAAAGAGGCGTATACATACACAAATACACAGAAACATACATAACATACATAAAAATACATATGTAGACTTCCCCCTTTAACACTAGAAGTACCGGGCGGGGTCAATTGACCCCTTTCAATTTTTCAAGTGGTAAATCTCCGCAGCGGTTTCTTGCAGCGAGATGGCGTTTTGTGACTTTTAATTATTTATAAATAGGAGTATTTGACAATTTTTTTGGAAATATTGGATGCGAAATTTAAAAAAAATTGACTTTTTATAATCGGTTACCGGCAGGGGTCAATTGACCCTTATAGCGTTTTGGCTGGTATTTCATTACTTTTTTCCACTTCTGCGCAGCAGGTCTGATTTATATCGCTTCTATAAGATGTGTGTGATATTTCTAATCCTCAAAACTATTACTGCTGTTCTATTTAACAGGAAATAGATTATATATTGCAAGCTGGAATTTGCCCTTATGGTCGGTTCTTCTTCTAGTCTGCTTCAAAACATTTTCGGACTATCAGTTCTACTACCGGTGTATAACGTTCTACGTCTATAGTAAAGCACTAGGAATAACCACATTTCGACCGTCCCGAAGAATAAGTCACTAACCAATTTTTCCGAAAACAGATCGTATCAACTGTATTATGCTTCGCTAGCGTGTCGTATCTCCATTCAAAGATACATAGAGATACGACACTCTAGCGAAGTAAAATATAGTTGATACACTCTGTATACGGAAAAATTGGTTAGTGACTTATTTTTCGGGACAGTCGATTTGCAGTAAGTTGAAATTTACGGCGTATACTCGGATCGAGGAGTACAGCGGTACCAAACGATTTAGCTTGCTGTTGCAGTAGCAGCAGAAGCGAAGTCGGTAGGACTACGCTGGGGTACGCATTTTCACTCCTTTGTTGTACTTTTTCAGAACTCACTACTCTTCTTGATTTATATTAACGATGTAATATGAATATAGCATACTTCTATCATCAGCATTTGACGGTAGAAACTGTTGAAAATCATTATTTGACACCCAACGGAGGTAGGGGTCAATTGACCCCTCGTGGTAACCAAAGGTGGCAGAAAATCCCGGTACTTCTAGTGTTAACATAAGTTAGCTCTGCAGTGGGACTCCGATACCGTGTCGAAAGTCGAAAATCGAACGGACCTCTTTTTCTAACGTGTGGAGGTAGAAAAAAAGGTTCGTTCGATTTTCGACTTCGAAACAGCATCGGAGTCCCACTCCTGCTAATAATATCCCCTTACGAAAAAGTATGATATGAAAATCATTATAGGCCTATGATGATTTTCCTATAATTTTTTCGCGATTATATGAATAATTATAGGAAAGATTATAGAAATAATTATCGAAAAAAGTATAGGAAAATAATTAAATTTATAAATAATATTAAAATATTGAAATAATTAATGCAAAAAATAGAAGAAAGAATAAATTAATAATGTATTCTGAACAACTCGCACAAAAGTACATAAAGTTTTTTTCTATAACCATTCCTATAATTTTTCCTATAATTAATCCTATAATAGCGAAAAAATTATAGGAAATTTATTCTAGGAAAATCATCATAGGCCTATAATGATTTTCCTATCATACTTTTTCGTAAGGGAACTTCTTTAAATATGTCAATTCTTTATGTACTTTAGTGCGAGTTGTTCAGAATACATTACACAGCCACACAAAAAAAAACTTTTTTCGGGTCTGGAGGTCAGACCATGTTGACTATATGTTTTTTGGGTCGCTGAATCCGAATCCGAGGTCCAGAAAACCCCGGCACGTCAGGGTTCTGACATAACCTCATAATACCTCATAAAATGGTTTATTTTCAAGTCCAGGGGTCAGTCCATGTTTATTATATGTTTTTGGGGTCGCTGAATCCGAATAAAAGGTAAAAAAAAACCAGCACGTCAGGGTTTTGACGTAATCTCAAAAAACCTGATACAAATTTTGTTAGAGTCCGGAGTTCAAACCATGTTTATTATATGTTTTTGTGGTCGCTGAATCCGAATCAGAAGTAAAAAAATCCCCAGCACGTCAGGGTTCTGGCATAAAATAAAACAAATAAAAAACTTACAACAAAATTATGAGGTTTTATGAGGTTATGTCAGAACCCTGACGTGCTGGGGGTTTTTGGACCTCGTATTCGGATTCAGCGACCCGAAAAACATAGTCAACATGGTCTAACCTCCAGACCCAAAAAAAGATTTTTCTTCTGTAGCTGTGTTATTAATTTATACTGTCGTCTATTTTTTGCGTTAATTATTTCAATATTTTAATATTATCTATATCTTTAATTATTTTCCTATACTTTTTTCGATAATTATTTCTATAATTTTTCCTGTAATTATTCCTATAATCTTTCCTATAATTATTCCTATAATCGCGAAAAAATTATAGGAAAATCATCATAGGCCTATAATGATTTTCCTATCACACTTTTTCGTAAGGGTCCATACAGACTAGCGACTGGATCGGTAAAATCTACTGATCCGCAGGTCGGCACCACTTCAGAATATTGGCACTGGTAAACAGAAATGATAGACATATTCAGTTGCCTATAATTGTAACATTTACTAAATTGCCGTGTTGTTCATATACGTACTTGGAAGATCAGTAGATTTAACTTGGTTTTCAGTAAAAATATAGGGTTTGTTTTGAATTAATGACGGACTGGCGTGGGATAGCGAAGGAATCATGTTCAGTCATGTTAAAGTCAACTGAAAGAAACTAGGCAACTTCTCGCCGTGATCCTGCTCGTCAAAATACCTTGTATCGATTCAGTTCAAGGATACGAGTCCTCGATCCTTCCAGTGACACTCACTTAGTGTCCAAAAAAATGTTTTGGGTGTTGTTGAGGAATCGGCACAGATGTAGCCTCCGGAAGCTACGTCCACGATCGCTCGCCCAGCGATCGATCCCGACGCGACCGGAGGTGATACGTCATCCGACTCGTCACTTCCCACAACACCGGAAGACGATCGAGTCGGGAAATCACTGAATAACTATTAGAGCTTGAGGAGCCACTGACTTTATTCACCAAACTTAAATGAACTTAATACCTGAGCTCACTTGAAGATGCACGATTGGTTTCTTGTCGTTGCAACGACCGAGGATTAGTCACACCAGCCTATGGCTTGATAGCAACTGAGTCTCTCTGAGAAGGGAACCCGGCAGACCCCCACCAAGGCACCATCAAGCGACAACATGAGTCACCACACAAGCTAAAAGGTAGCCCCCAATACTCATAAACAGAAAAGGAACCTTGAACGAGAAGAAGCATTGGGAGGATGCCATGCGATGATCAATGAAGCCCGAAGGTCAATCAAAGGGAAACAATAACAATCAATGAATTCTTAACATCCCGCCCGCCTCCTTCACTGAACGAAATAAATTCCACGTACGAAGGACAAGAGTTTAGTGCCGCCCGCCATGACGCACACAATGGATTTCCATGTATAAGGAAAACTTTAGTTCCGCCTGCCATGGAGTACAATTGGCCGTATAGAGCCAGCGCACGACTGGGAATCAGCTAAATTTGACGATGGGACGATTGTAGGTTCCAATGGAAGTTTTAACCATGGCAGATCGCGCAAGTCCTTCGTGTCCGGGACTAAGATTGGTTACCCGTCCTAAAAGCCATGTCCTACATCGAAGTAGGGAAGGGTCGGCTGTCGGCTGTCTCGTGTCCATTTTGATAATTACGTTTCGGCACAGTCCATTCATTTATTTAGTGGCATTACATCTGAATTTTCATTTGTAGGGATGTAGCGTCAAAAATTTTTAAAAAGGAGTTCGCTGGATTTCTGAAATTCGATTGGCGACAGGACTCGGCCAACGGGAAGGATCATCTGTTTGAACACAACCGAAAACACTTCGTGAGTCCGGCCAAGCGTAGCTGACCGCATGGAAGAGTTCCGATTCCTCGCGTACGGAATTAATCAATCGAACCATAAGCACCGGAGCACAAGTTTCTAGTTTAGGGTCAAAGCATGAACGTAGTCGAATTGCAGTTTGATGCCTATCAGGAGCATTAAGCCTATGCCACTTTTGAAAATGACCGGTGAAGTGGTTTGGGTTACATGCAGCACAAGAGGGATTGACAAATATAGTTAAGACCCGCGACTTCATTTTTAGAGCCTAGTGAAGCGTTCTAGGTTGAGGCGGTGGACCTGCCGCTGGATTCGTTCATTAGCGTATGCAACGTTGCGGCAGTCCCAATTGCTCGAATCCGCTGTTGTAGCAACACTTGAATTTCAGAAATGTGAGAAGATGATTCTTTGTATGTGTGATCGAAGTTGCTAATAACAATTTTCTCTTCAAAGGTCCATGACTCTCATGATGAGACATGTGCACGAATCTTCATGAATTGAGCAACGCTTGCAGATCTGCAACCAATCTCAATGACAAAACAGAACCCCAATCAGAGATTTCATTTTGCGGACATAGAACGACAGAAAATAAGAAGACAAGAAAGAGAGTTCGAACCTCCATTGCAATATAGGGTCCTCGGAAAAAGTCCAAAGTTAGATCGTCAAACTTTAATTAAGATTCAGGCAAAGATAAATAACAAGACAAGAAGATAAAATACATAATCTGTCATGGAGAATAAGTCAGTCATGTCTGAGAGCATGTTTCACAGTGTTTGCAATGCTGCAACAAATCAACAATCAATATGTCCGTCATACCTGAGAGCCTGTCTCGAGGCGTTTGCAATGTTGCAAACAATCAACCATCAATATGTCTGTCATGCTTGAGAGCCCGTCTCGAAGTGTTTGCAATGTTGCAAACAATCACAATATATGTAGTAATATATGAAAAAGTTCAAAGTTAGCTTGTCAAACTTTAATTAAGATTTAGGCAAAGATAAATAACAAAAAACAAGAAGATAAATACATAAGCTGTCATGGGAAATAAGTCAGTCATGCCTGAAAGCCTGTTTCACAATGCTTGCAATGTTTCAAAAAATCAACAATCAATATGTGTGTCATGCTTGAGAGCCTGTCTCGAGGCGTTCACAATGTTGCGAACCATCAACCATCAATATGTATGTCATGCTTGAGAGCCCGTCTCGAAGCGTTTGCAATGGTGCAAACAATCACACAGTCAGTAAGTCAGTTTGTCATGCCTGAGCCAGTCTGGAGGCGCTCACCATGTTGCTAATCATCAACCATCAATATGTCTGTCATGCCTGAGAGCCTGTCTCGAGGCGTTCACAATGTTGCGAACCATCAACCATCAATATGTCTGTCATCCCTGAGAGCCTGTCTCGAAGCGTTCGCAATGTTGCAAATAATCCGCCAGTATTGTGGTTGTCATGCCTGAGGCCTGTCTCGAGACGTTTGCAATGTTGAGAACAATCACACAGTCAGTAAGTCAGTTTGTCATGCCTGAGGCTGTCTCGAGGCGGTCACAATGTTGCAAATCATCAACCATCAATATGTCTGTCATGTTTAAGAGCCCGTCTCGAAGCGTTTGCAATGTTGCAAACAATCACACAGTCAGTAAGTCAGTGTGTCATGCCTGAGAGCCTGTCTCAAGGCGTTTGCAATAACGCCAACAGTCCATTATCAACTTTATCAATTCAAGTACCAAGAAATTAAAGGATGTTTTTTAAACCGAAGTTAAATATAAAACTTGAGGAAAGCTGTTTTATTCGTTCGAAACAATAAACAAAGTTGATGTCTATGAAAATAACTATAAAAATCCTGAGAATAATTAATTACTCATAAATATCTCAATAAACCTTGTATCCTTTCGATACGCTCTTTCTCTTTACTTCAATCTCTCTTGCTAAAACTTTCCTATCTTATCATCGGTTTTCAAAAGATTACATTATTTCTACGAATTTCAAGAAATTTCGAAACCCTGAGAGGATACAAAATTTAAATACCTTGAAAATAAGGGTTCAAACCTGTAGAACCCAATTCACAATATATGAAAAATTCTACGGCTAAATTAACACCTTTTAAGTTATTACCTTCGAAATTAAATTTTAAATGTACAGTGTTAAAAATACAAAATTTTAAATTTGGTAGACATTTCAATCCAAACAATCAGCGTCCCGAGAATAGTTCATACTCCATACCCAAATTAAAGCCTCAAGGTTGAACTCCAAAGTGCACCAAAGTATGCAAGCCGCAAGAATTCCACATCGAAATGGTTTAAAATTACACGCAATGTAATTATAATGACATTTAATTATTGGATACATTTTTCAGCTAAGAATTAACCAAATTCTGACCGTATTGAAACTCTGCAAAAATGTGATAAGTAATAAGCCTTTACGTGAACTTTTATTCTGTATAATTCATGCGATATTTTACTAATATAATTTATTGTAAGCTCAGTCTATTTTTTTAACTCAATGTTGAAAGGCGTTCCTTTTTACACAAAAAAATGTCATTCCATATACGTAGGATATTTTTCCTATCGAAAACTCCCTTGAAATACATTCATAGCATTGAATTCTTGAAAAAAAAAGAAAAAACGTCAATAAGTGACTAGAACTATGAAATTTCAAAAAAACTTACTATAAGTTCATGCTTCCCCCGCCAACCCACTATCCGGCTCGAAGGACCAAAATGTTTTGAATTAATGACGGACTGGCGTGGGATAGCGAACGAATCATGTTCAGTCATGTTACAGTCAACAGAAAGAAACTAGGCAACTTCTCACCGTGATCCTGCTCGTCAAAATACCTTGTATCGATTCAGTTCAAGGATACGAGTCCTCGATCCTTCCAGTGACACTCACTTAGTGTCCAAAAAAAGGTTTTGGGTGTTGTTGAAAAATTGGCACAGATGTAGCCTCCGGAAGCTACGACCACGATCGCTCGCCCAGCGATCGATCCCGACGCGACCGGAGGTGATACGTCATCCGACTCGTCACTTCCCACAACACCGGAAGACGATCGAGTCGGGAAATCACTGAATAACTATTAGAGCTTGAAGAGCCACTGACTTTATTCACCAAACTTAAATGAACTTAATACCTGAGTTCACTTGAAGACGCCCGATTGGTTTCTTGTCGTTGCAACGACCGAGGATTAGCCACACCAGCCTACGCCTTGATAGCAACTGATTCTCTCTGAGAAGGGAACCCGGCAGACCACCACCAAGGCACCGTCAAGCGACAACATGAGTCACCACACAAGCCAAAAGGTAGCCCCCAAAACTCATAAACAGAAAAGGAACCTTGAACGAGAAAAAGCATTGGGAGGATGCCATGCGATGATCAATGAAGCCCGAAGGTCAATCAAAGGGAAACAAAAATAAACCATAGTGGGGATGTTTTGCAGCATGAAGGCTGAAAATACATTGCCCATAAAAGGGGGAAATTTTTCTGATGCAACAAAAGGTGAGTATCATTCAGTTTTTTATTTATCTACAAAACGAATTGTCTTTCTAAAAATTTACTCAAATATATATATATTATAAAAAATCCACATAGGGGTGTTTCACCCTTAGGAAGCAACCTTCTTCTAAAATGTTAATTCTATATTATGTACTTCATGACTAGAAACGTTTTCCATATGGTAACATTCCAAAAAATTCAAGATTTCTACAAAAAAAACTCCATTTATTTATTTTTCATGTGAAATATTCGGGGGTGGGTTTCACACCCTTAAACCGAATACCCGCAGAAAAGAAAAAATATGGGTCGCTTACTTTTTTTAATGCTACAATATACAGGGTGTTTTTTTTAACTTGAGACAACGAAATATCTCAAAAAATACGCATCCTACGGAAAAAATGTCTGGAATAAAAACTTTTTATTTTCGAGGGTGAAAAAAGATTTGTTAAAATTTACTCCACCCCCACCCCCACAGGAGGCAGGGGTGGGGGTAACTTTGTAATTTCAAATGGCAACCCCAATTTTTTATCACAGATTCAGATTCTCCTTTACGAAATACGTAAGTTTTATTCGGAAAATTTGTTTCGATTCGCGATAGATGGCGCTGCAATTGCGAAAAATGAAATTGTTGACATTACTTTTAGCTCTACCCAGGAATAACGACGCGGACGTAGTAGTTGTCTATTCCCTTCGGGGTGCTTAATTTCGGTGAGTCCCCTTGCCTCTCACCAT
>CAKNWT010078659.1:0-10552 GCA_932066315.1 Andricus coriarius | reverse complement strand
GCATCGTCTCATTGCCGTGCCGAATATCTTATCTTCTCCGGCAAATCATATTTTCAGAAAAAAGCCAGATTCTGGCCCAGCAACGGCCCATTACTAGTTCTAAATTTTTCTTCACTCCGGCGAAGCATGTTTTAAGTGGAGAAGCCAGAGTCGGACCCAGCGATGCCATATTACTGGGCCAAGTGTCAGTTTTACTACGGCAAATCATGTTTTAAGAGCAAGAGCCATAGTTTGGCCCAGGCTCGGCGCACTGCTGTTCCAAACTTCGTCTTTACTTTGGCTAAACATGTTTCATTAGGAAAAGCCGGATTCTGGACAGGCAAAGACGCATCACTGGGCCCAGTGTTTCTCTTACTGCGGGTGGGAATTTCCACACTCCGCCGAAGTTCACCACCTGCGCAGTACTGGCCCAGTACTGGTCACCAGTACAGATAATCGGCTATTCGCCCAGTACTGGCTAACGGCTCGCTCCACGATCGGCGCAGTACTATGCCGAGAGTATAAATATTTAAATATTTTCAAAAATACGTTTAAAAATATGTTTTATGTGTTCTGAAATGTCTGAAAACTATAAATACAACTGTCACGAATACAACTTATTTCCTGTTTTTTTTTTCTTTCAAGAAAAAAATTCTAAGTTCCATCTTTATGTCAAATTGTAAATTTTTTAGAAAAAAACTACATTTTATGTCAATCTTAAACGTTGTAAAATGGTCTAAAACACCTAAAAACCAAACCGAAAACGAAACTTTAAACAAATTTGTTATTAAAAAATTGTCAAAGTTCACGATCAAATTTGTTCAGTTCCGTCGTTAAAAATTTCAAATGTTTATAAAAAATTACATTTTCTATCATTGTAGAAGGTTGTAAAGTAGTCCAAAACGCGAAAAAACGAAATATTACATGAAGAATAATTGTAATCGATATCAATTATTTGTTTAAAAATTATTTTATTGACATTTCTGTTAACAGTTCGTATATTTTACACTTACATAACGTTGTATAATAATAAATATTTAATTAGAAAAAGAGAGTTTACAATTTGGTGTTTTAACTTTTTTGATCTGTAGCTTATGAAGATGGCTTTTTCATCGAGTTTCAACTCGTAGGTTTAGCGCAATGGTTAAGACTCCGGACTGCTAGGCGATAGATTTAGGTATAGATGTAGGTTCGAAGCCCCATAGCGTTAGAAATTTTATTTGTAATATAATATTTAAAAATGTAATATATATATTCACTCTACACCAAGATGATATGTAGTGGTATATAGATGCGTCCTAAAAGCAATTCAATGATTTTTTATTATTTTTTAAATGAACTCCGGTGATGGCGGCCAGAGTCTGGGCCAGAATTGGCCGCCAAGTGCATACCGGAGTTATCATTCCAGCAATGGCAAGATATTGGCAGCCGAGATCGGGCCGATATCAGTACCCATTGATGAGCCGATAATGGCAGCCAGTAACGCATAAGTGATGGCGGCCAGAACTGGCCGCCAAGTGCATACCGGAGTTATCATTCCAGCAATGGCACGATATTGGCAGCCGATCTTCGGCAATATTTTTGCCAATACTGGGCCAGTGCTGGGCCGTATCTAACTTCGCACTTGGGTCTGGATACTGTGGCCCGCCGAACAGAAGAGAATATAAGGTCAACCACCTTTTATGTCTGGACGACCTTAAACTCTTTGCTTCCTCGAAAGAGGATCTTAACATCCTTGTGGAAGCGGTGAATAGGTACTCTGAAGCGATTGGCATGAGCTTTGGACTGGGCCAGTGTGCCTGCGTCCACCTACACCAAGGGCGACTAGAAACTACACCGTCCAGTGACGATCGGGATGTTCAACTGGAAAGAATAAGATCCAGGCGACCAATATGCTGGCCGTTCCTATACTGCTCTACACATTTGGCGCAGTAAAATGGAACGTCGATGAGTTCAAGCAACCTGACCGCAGCACACGCAAGATGATGACAATCCATCAAAGTTATCACCATAGATAGATCTTCCGTACCTCGAATATACCCACCTCGAAATAAAGGGGGTAGAGGCTTGCTAAGCTTAAAGTGTCTTCATCGAAGAACGGTTCTGGCTAAAGCCTGCTCAGTTCTAAATAGTGCAGATTCTCTTATGTGACTCGTACATCAACAGGAGGTCGTCAATGTTGCGGCGTTTCTATACCGTGCCGCAGATAGGGCCGTAAAGGAGCTTGGCATCGCTAACACCTTCGATGCTCAAAAGTCGTGTACAGGAAGCAGAACATACGCTCTTACTAAGAGAACATGTTGACAAGCCCCTTCATGGTAAATTCTACGGCATCATACGTAGAGAAGAGCTCTCGATGGGTCTGTCCAACATGTTTCTCAAGTCTGCTGGATTGCGATCGGAGACTGAGGGATTTCTTTTTGCCTGTCAACACGGCGTTATAGACACCTTAGTTTACCGCGAGCGCATAATGAATATACCTGTAGGCGATACTAACTGCCGAGCGTGTACGCAAGAGCCAGAAACACTTGGGCATGTTCTCAGTGGATGCTCAAAGTGACCTAGTGCCCGTCTTGCCATACGCTCAGGGCGAACTCGAGTCCGTTGTGGAGAATGATCAGTGTAAGGTCTACTGGAAATTCTGATTCTCCACCACTCAACGTATCAGTGCTATGAAGCCGGATATTGTTCTCCAAGATCTGAAACCAAGATCATTTACGTGATTGAATTCGCGGTACCAGCCGATGGTAATATCACGGCAAAGGAGGAAGAAAAACGGGCGAAATATCAAGCACTTCTTTTCGAGCTGAGCAGGCTGTACCAAGGCCACAAAGTCCATCTTGTAGTTCTCGTAATCGGCTGTCTTAGAGGTATGAAAGCTTCATTTCTTAGCCAACTCAACAACATTTCAGCTTGCCAGCGTCAGGCTCATTCCATCGCAAACCGGATGCAAAAGGCTGTTCTTCTGGGATCACTTCATCTGGTCCGTCAACACTGTTCCTCGTAACATTCTATAAAGATTGGTAGCTCTTAAAAAGTATCTAGAGGTGAAATCTTTATCTCCAACTGAACGATGTTCTCGCGTATATTTCCCGCTCTTGCTTACCTCCTAGGACAGAAGGAGCAGAAGTGGATGACTTAAACGTTCCAGTTGCGTCGGGATTGGTTGCTTTAAGGAACCATGATCGTAGCTTCCGGAGCCTAAGACTTCTCTATATAATTTTTTATACATATACAAAACCATTCGCACAATTTATAGGTATATAAGCGTCTGTGAGTCATTAATGAATAAATATTGTTTAAACACATGTATATACAGGCGGCTGTAAGCCATTAATTAATTCGTTTGTTTCTTTTAAATGCACGTGTACAGGAGACTGTGAGCCATTAATAAATAAACATTGTTTGAAGTACATGCGTAAATGCAGCCTTGAACAAATACTTTACAATACGGATTGTAAAGAGCAATTCGAAGTTATACCAAGTATTCGATTTATTGTTATTTTCAGAAATCTTATTAAAGCATAATTATCAGCATGGGAGATACAGGTATAAAATCCTTTTTGTGTGAAACTTTGGATAGGGTTGAAATTCGTGGAGAATGTAGAAAGTGGCTGATGTCTGTCGAGTTATATTTGGCACTAGCCGTCGAACCTTGTGATGCGGAGAAAAATAACGACATATTTAAGACACTGGACCCATTTACACCGGTGAGCCTACAGTCAGCCTGTCTAGAATAAGCTAGCTTAAATGAGAGTTGCCAGATTCGCGTCGGCGCAGAAGTCGCAGGGAATCGACGCGTGCGACAGAGAGCCACTGCCCAAAACGCTTTTGCGACGACGCGAAACTGATCCAATGTCGTATTGAAGCTAGCTTATTCGAGGCAGGCTTACTGTAGTCTCACTGGTGTAACTGGGTCCACTGATAAATAAATAACCAGAGCATTTTTTGTCAAAAATTCAACTTACGAAAGACATGTGTTTAAAAATCTTAAACCTGAGGAGGGAGGAAATTTAAACAAATTTTTGCTGAAAATTCTACAACAAGCATCAAAGTGCTTGTTTGTTTCCACTTCTCAAGAATCCAACGAAATTAATTTAAAGTTTGAAAGAACATTTTCTTAAATCAACAAAAAGTTGTGAAAAATCAAATTGCGAAACAAAATTGTACAAGAGGGTTCAGAAAGTATAATGTCAACCAAAAAAAATTGCTGGGCCCTGACTGAACTTAAGAAGAAATTAGTATAAAAAGAACGTACCGTTGAAGAAACAATCGAGTTAGGCAGAATACATGAAGAGACATTACAACAATCTAAAGCTATGAATTCAAGAACTGTTGAAGTCACTTCATTACGGACTATAAATAGAATTTCTTGTCAAACCAGCAAGGCCGAAATTCGTGCTCAAGATGCGGACGTCGGGGTCATTCGGCTAATGAAGTGAAATGTCCTGCTAAAAATGCTAAATGCTTTAGGTGTGGATCTCAAGGTCATTTTTTATCGTGCTGTAAAACTGGAGACGACAAAAGAAAAATAAATCATCCCATACACGGACCTCAAAAGTAAAGAAACTTAATTTATTAGTAAATTTTCTCGAAACAGACACGAAAAGAAATTCAGACATGCCGGAACCGAATGCCGAAATGAGAAACTTTGATTGTTGATTGACTGCGCAGTAGGTGGAGTACCGATAATTCCCAGTAAAAAGAAACTAATTGGGGCGAATTTTGGCGAATAAACATTTTTGAATTCGCCCGAATTCCGCTTTCTGATTCGTTTAAACGAATTGAGCCAGCGCGAATTGAATGCGTTTCAATTCGTTTTAATTCGCGGTCAAGGTCATTTCGAAAAAACTGATAAAAATTACATGCCTTGAGACTCGAACCAGCGATCCCAAGTGTATAAGTCCAGAGGGCGACCACTAAGCTCCGGGACTCATTGATATTTATTTACAACGGATCCTTTATGCCTCTAACTGCATTCGCGCTGACGCATTCAGGCGAATCGGAGCTTGACTTTAAATCTCGCGAATTAAAATGAATTGGCTGACACTGAAATTAATTCGTGCTGACACATTCAAATGAATTAGGTCCCCTAAAAATTGTGCGCAAAATTTGGGCGGATCGCAGATTTGAAGATTAAATTACTTATTTACGAATTTACAAGAATTCACGACTTGCTCCAAATCGAGATTGTCGCAAAGCGAGATTCAAGAAGGCTCCAACAAATTCATCTCAATTCGCCTCAATTAGTTTCTTTTTACTGGGATAGCATATTTTTATGCAGTAAAAGACGGGGACATCTCGCTGTTATGAAAAGATTCCGCGCAGCTGTTAGAAGTATTAAAACTTGGCCTGAACGCAAATGTTAACCGCATTGAAAACAGAGTTGCATTTCCAAAAATTAGAAATGTCAATGTGAAATTCACCATCGATGAAAAAATCAATCCCGCCAAGCAACCAGTAAGAAGAATTCCAATAGCAGCAGAATTCCAAGTAAAAGAGAAATTAAAGGAGGTTTTACAAAATGAGATAATCGAAAAAACAGAAGGACCAAGCGACTGGATTTATCCTACAGTTGTCATTTTCAAACCAGAAGGCAAAATTCGAATCTATGTCGATATACACAAAGCTTACCAGGCAATACTGAGAGAGAACTACCCATTGCCTACTTTTGATTCACTTATGACTAAATTGAGGAACGCGAATTACTTTTCAAGGCTAGATTTAGAGTGGGCTTATACCCAGCTAGAATTGGACGAAAAAAGTCGTGCAATTACTACATTCATTACACACAAGGGATTATTACGACATAAAAGATTATTCTTTGAGGATTATCCCCTTTCTCACTTTGTCCATCAGTGTTTTCCCGCATACTTTACGCAGGAATTTCATGTCAGTCGCGATAATTTTACCCTTATGCTTTTCTTGACAGATACATGTCTCGCTACCGTATAGCACAGTCGGTATAAATATAGAATCAGGTCTTAAAATTTTAGCTTGTTTTGATATATTTTTACTTCTGATAATGGGCCGTGTTTATGCGCCAATCTTACTCCCCATCTATCTTTTCGTCACTAGTGAATAGGCTACCCAGAAATACGTACTTAACAACTTTTTCAATTCTCTCATTATTTAAGACAATGTTGAATATTATTTTATCCTTCATAAATCCACTTCGGCCTTCCCATATCCTTTTTTCTGTTATTTTCATTACCCTACGAATAAGTATTTTAAGTATATTTTACTTAAGGTACTTGACAAGCTGATACCTCTGTAATTATTGCAGTTGCTTTTATCTCCCTTTCTTTTGTTTACCGGTACGATAAAAGCTTTTTTTTCAATTCGTCTGGGACATCTCCCATCTCGATACATAAATTTATCAGTTCGCACAACCTGTGAGGTATGTACTCGCCACCGTATTTAAGCATTTTAGCGCTAATACCTACTACACCAGCAGCCTTACCAGTTTGAAGTTCTTCATTATATTCCTAACTATTTCAATTAAGATTTCTAATACCTTATGTTCTATATCGCAGTTCTGGTGCACCAAGAAAACGATTTGGTTGAATGAACAACATTTTTGTTGAATCAACCCTAGAATATGGTTATTATATGGACAACAAAATATTTGGTTGATTCAAGAAAATTTTTTGGTTAGTTAAATTTCGTTGATTATACCATATCTTTTGGTTGACACAAGCAAATATTTTGGTTGATCCAAGCAAAACTTTTGTTTAATCCAAGCAAATATTTTTCTCGATCCAAGAGAATGTTTTATTTTATTCAAATAAGTGTTTTTGCTGGTCTAAGAAAAGTGTTTGTTTGATTTAACCAATACTTGTAGTTAAGCTAACCATAAGCGACTCAGCAGAATGTAGATTGTAAATGGCTTAACATGGAATTGTGTCATCTTGTGCGAATTATTTATTAGTTTAGTGAACTACTATGCATGACATAACTAGAAAATTGCACGGCAAGCTATTTGCATTTAAATTGTGCTAGAACCTTTGTTTATTTAGTTGAAAAATCGTTTTTTTGTTAATTAAAAAACCTAATAACGCAATCGTAGATTCAACCAACAAATTTTGTTGAATCAATAAAATATTTTCTAAAATCAACAAAAAGATTCAACCAAAAACTTCGATTGATTAAGCCAAACGAATTTGGTCTACTGAACGAAAATTTTGTTTATTTAACCAAAATATTTTCTGGAATTAACCAAATGCAGCCAAGAAAACGATTTCGTTGAATGAAGAAAATCATTTTTCTTGGTGTGCTCTATAGCTTCATCTCCTAATAATTATTTAAAATAGTCTTTCAAAGCGTCTAATATCCCATCTGTATCATATAGCATTTCACTTTTGCTGTTTCTCATGCTAACAATCTCTGTACTTTTACTTTCCTTCATAGATTTGTACATCAGTTTCTTGCTTCCTTCAAAGTCGTTTTGTATTCTCTTATATTCTTCTTTTCTGATCTCTACTTTCCTTGAGTAGTCGTTAAAAATTTCTCTTTTTGTCTCTGTAATCATTTTCAAGTCTATTTCTCTCCTCATCGCTAAGGCTTTTGAAGCTCAGTTTTCTTAGATACGCTTCATTTTTTTTGTCGGGCTGCCTGAATTTCATCATTCGCCCACGCATCACCAGAATTTCTTCCTGCAACCGCCGTACCACACACTTCGGTCGCAGTTTTAACAGTGATATCCGTTACATAGTCCATGCGTCCGGTTTCTGTAAATTTGCAATCTTGATTCACGTTTGTTTCATTTTTTTGGTTCTCTTCCTTCTGCATCCCTGACCTAAGTCATTCAGAATATTTCTGAAATTCTTCTTAATGAGAGCGAATGCATGACAAAGACAAGAATGTCAACTTTATTGCGCATCAGTCATCGCATAGCGGCATTGATGCAGGTCAATACAAAATAAAAACAATTTTGGAATTCAGACCACCAAACAACAAGGAGGAAGAGCGCAGTTTTCTGGGACTTGTTACTGACGTAGAAAAATTTATCCCTGATCTAGCCAGCACAACAGAGCCCTTACGACAATTAAAGAAACAAGAACATGTGTTCGTATGGGCTAGAAATCACCGGAATTGTTTTGATAAACTTAAATCTGCACTGGCTAAACTTCCAACCTCGTCATATTGTGACTTACAAAGACGTACAAGTTTTGTTGCGGATACAAGTCCAGTTGTCCTAGAAGCTGTCCTATTGCAGTTTGATGCTCCCCCATATTATTTACTTTGCTAGAAAGAGCTTATCAGATACCGAACGAAGATACTCACAAACCGAAAAGGAAAGTTTGGCTCTTACACGGGGAGTCGAAAGATTTTATTTTTATTTTGCGGGGTGGGAATTCGAGTTGGTCACCGACCATAAGCCTCCTGAAACTATTTTTAAACGAATCTCTAAACCACCTGCACGAATCGAGCGCTGGGTGGTTCGATTTCAATCTTTCAAGTTTAAAATAATCTGTGAATCTGGCAAATCAAATATCGCGGATTCAATATCCAGATTATGTAAGCGAGGGAACGGAAAATCATTTGACCAAGACAATAATTCTGTTTGAGAGAAGCGTACCTAAGACTTTAAGCATCTCTAAAATTGCAAAATCCAGCGTATAAGATCTTGATATAGTAAAGGTGGTAGAGAAAAGTAATCAGGACTCCTGGGAAGCAACCGATAAAAATGTGTTTTATCAATTTAGCGTGAAGCTTTTAACATTGGGACCAATGAGGTTAAGAGGCAAAAAATAGTTATTCCTCTAAATTTGCGCCCTCAGACTCTAGAACTAGCGCAAGAAGGTCACCCAGGTGAAACAGTAACGAAAAGACGACTAAGAACTAAGGTATGGAGATTGTCTTATGGTCAGCAGCCGAACAACCCACCGCCTATGTCAAAACGTAAATTCCCCGAGGGACCTTGGCCATATTTAGCTATTGACCTTATGGGCCCACTACTTAACCAACATATGGTTTTCGTAATTATAGATTACTACTTCAGATATCAGGAGATGAAGTTTTTAAAACAAACCACCTCCAGTGTCATAATTTAACATCTTACCGAAATGTTCTCAAGATTGGGACTCCCAAAGTCTATTAGAGCGGATAATGTTCATCAGCCAGAAAATCAAAAGTTTCTGTGAAGAAAATAACATTCGAGCTAATACACGCTACAGCATACTGGCCGCAAGTAAACGGGTAAGTAGAGAACATGAACAATGCCATCCTAAAACGCCTTTAACTTGGATTCGCTAACGGTATGAATTTACAAAGGGAAGCCAAAGTTTACGTTGATGCACAATATTACAACTCACGGCACCCATTCTCATCTGCGACGTGCTCTAATGGATCTATGGTAGCTTGTGGTTTCTGATCTTTGAAACCGCTGGTTTTCCTAGGGCTAACCGCAACAAGATATATTTGTGATTGAGTGAGAATCCTCATCGGAGACTCTCCAGCTTACTATCTGCTCCTCAGTTCTTCCGAGCATAGAGTCAAATCGAGAACCTCACTACTATTTTTAATCTGGAATGTGGGAGTATCACCACAAATTAGGATCTCGAGTTCAGCACTCGCTAGCTATTCAATTAAAACTCTTCCTCTGCCGTTGATGTTTATGCTTCACCACACTGCATGGTGGGAGCTTGCGTCACAGCCCAGCAGCAGAGGAATCTTGTTCTCTTGGCATTGCTGAATTAGAGCCTCCACCTTTCTAGGAGGTGGGGGCCACTCAGCATCGCCAGGGAAATATGCCCCTGAGTTTCACTTTAATAACTTAGGAACCAAAGTCACATCCATAGCCTTGGTGCTTTTTCGCGTGGCCCCTGATATATTGAGCCACTTCTCCCAAGGCACTAATCCTTTTCCTGTATAACTGTTGTTCTTGGATTAGTACATTCCCTGTCTGCACCACTGACATACGCCTAGTCAGAACCGCCGAGGCGCCTTTGCTGTGTTGCAGATTATTCTGCACCCCTGTGAGGTGCCTTAGCTACTCTTTGAAACCACGCTAAGCGGGCTCTCCTTCTCTGTGTGCCTCAATGGTTCCTCTTTCTTAGGGATAGCTCCGTTAACTGTTCTTCCACAGTGGTAACAAGATTGTCGTCATCGGTATTAGAAGTCTGCACCGCCCCTGTGGAGTCGTCCAGCTTTAGCGGTGTGTTATATCAGAGCCCCGGGTCGGAGCCCTCATTCTTTTTATTTGTTTATTGTGCGTCAACTATTTTGGTCCCACCAGAAGCTAGGGAAATAAAGAACACCCCCTGTAGAGTCTCGCTTGCAGGGGTGGGTCTGCATACAATGGGATTCGACCTGGTGTTCGATGGTTCCCGTTCAGACACCTCATTTGTGACTCCGACGTGTCCGCCTCGACTGAGGGGGCGCGACGGGGTGTTCAAGGATTTTTTTAACACTGGTGCCACTCAGCCCAATGGTGCCTCGGAGCATCTTATTTTTTTTTGGAGGTCGAAAGTAATTTTCTGAGAAGACATGTCCCGGGAAGACCCGTCCAGTGATACTTGAAAGCGGGTAGTGTTTTCCGGGGAATAACTGTTCAGTGGTACACTCGGAC
>CAKNWT010078632.1:0-13850 GCA_932066315.1 Andricus coriarius | reverse complement strand
TATTTCGTTGTCTCAAGTTAAAAAAACACCCTGTATATGACCGGAAAAACTGGATGCAGTTTTTCATATTTTTTTTTAAATCACAAATTTTTATACGCAATTATAGGTAAATCAATACAATTTTCTACAAAAAAATATGAAAAAATCTATGACTCCAAAATAAAAGTTTGGTTTTTCATATTTTTTAATAGGGTTTTGCAGAGTATTACAAATTTCAAAAAAAAAGGTAACGAAAATTTATGATTTGCCAAAACTATTCGTAGTTTTCCCTAGTTTTTTTTTTAGAAAATTACAAATTTCTGCAATGAGCATTTCTCCGGTTCGTTATCGTGTTTCAATCCACAATATTTTCAGCACCCCGAACTCTAGGGGAATCGACACTGTTTGCCGACTTATTGTAGAGCCACACGGGCAGGGATAGTCGCATGCTCCATGAAGACGCCCGGTATCCCAGAGTGACCGTTTAAGAAACCTCACGCAGGTGCTATTCAGCGTTCGGCACGGATGTTACGTCTCCGCTTGGGAGTTTTTCCTTCGGTATAATTCCTGGAAAATTGTCCGCAAATGTTTATTAATTATTGCAACCACATTCAGCAGAAACCCTTGCTAAAGGGACCTTATATCTGTAACCTAAGGATGCGTACCAATGTTTCTGCTGAATATGGTTACAATTGTGGCGACACTAACCAGCGCGAGCATAAGGTCACTCATGTATTTTATATGGATGACCTGAAGATCTATGGCTCTGGTAAAAGCAAACTTCAAACTGCCATAAATATCGTCAAGAAATACACAGGAGAGATTGGGATGGACTTTAGATTGGATAAATGTGCAAAAATTCATCTGAAGAAAAGAAAGATTGTTGGCGTTCCCAAGGACTCTGAGCTTGAAGATATAAGTGTTATTAGACATCTTAACACTGGAGAGATCTATGCATACCTGGGCGTGCCTCAAAGCCGCATTCAGGACGTAACATCAGTAAAGGAGTATCTCGGAAGCAGATACAAGCATCTACTTCGACAGATTTGGTCTTCCAAACTGTTGGCCTTGAACAAGGTATCTGCGACTAACATGCTTGCCGTCCCGCTTCTACTCTACTCGTTTGGCGTGGTTCAATGGACCAAGAACGAACTTGAGGCCCTTGATTTCACTACATGTAAGATCATGCATGTGCATAAAAGCTTGCATATCAATTCGTCAGTTCCGCGATTATACATTTCACGTCGTCAAAGCGCACGCGGACTTCTGAATCTCCAGTGTCTTCATAACCGAATTGTTCTAAGTACAGCTTATATCATAGTCAATGGCAGAGATCCTCTCCTACAAAATTTTGGTACAAATTCTTAGAATGCATATCAAATCTTAAAAATTTGTATACTCTTCATCAATGTTTTCGTGAAATCGCATTATGTAAATTGTTTCTACGAAGGTAGAAAAGCAAGAAGTTACTCTCTGATTCAAATCGTGAATTAAAAAAGTAGCTATTACTCAATGGTAAACTAAAATTTAGTTCATATCCAAAGAAATTTGTCTAGCCTGTTATGCCAAAATTACCAGGAAAACAAGAGATGAGTGAACTGGGCATCCAATCATTGATTTAAAAAGTACACCGTCGAACTCTTGGTACAGCGAACTCATACTCCATTTTTATGATATTTGAACCTATTGGTTCTTGGTATAAGATATCTGACTACTATTACTCCTACCTCGATACCCAATTCATTGATTCCCAACCTTCTTGCTGAAGGCCCGTCAACCTTCAAGTTCTAGTTCCTCAAGTCTTCTTCTGAAGTCAGTCTATCCCACCGTGAACTATACCCGCTCTGATTCCGGACCTTCTTGCTGAAGGCCCGTCAAACTTCAAAACTAAACTCTCTATTTGCTCTTCAGTTTCGGTTCTAATTTCTACACGGGTTGCATTTCTCTCCAAGTCTATCTTCATATTCCAGTCCTTAAATTCTAACTCCGAATTCGAGTTCTATAATGAAATCAAGTTCCAAAATCTTCCTAGTAGAAAAACCCTGGATACGGATGCATAAAGAAATACAGTCTACCGAAGGTGAAAAGTTACTCTGCAAATTCGACATTCTGAATTTGACACCCTGCCCTTTAACTGGTCCCTTAGTCCAGAACCTTCTGTTCTGCAGATAAACCCATCTACTTCTAACCACCGTGCTTAGTTTCCTAACTTACCATCTTAGGAAATAACATTACTGGCGGGCTCCATGAAAAATATAAATCACCAGTTTCAGCCCCTAAAAAGTCTGATTGGTTAGTTTATGATTGTTGTTCAAAATTTTACAAAAATAAATTTACAAAAAGTTAAATTGTTTTATCTCTGCACAAAAAAAGTTATGAGAGCTGTAAAATTTATTTCTAAAAGTCATCTCAAACTCATTATATTCGACCATTCGATTTACGTCAGTATGAACTGTGATTTTGTCCTGAAAGTGGGCATAATTTGCCTGTACTTTGGCGTAGCTTTATAACAAATTAAAACTTCTGTAAGTCGACTGGTGGAGTATCCTGGTAATCAGTTAAAAGTTGTAGCTCGTCTGCTGTGACATAAGCTAAAATTGGCGTCTCTGTAATCGCCCCTTTGTCCACGTCTACCAGTTCCGTATAACTTGTGGCTTGAAAATTCATTTTCTGGACAAAGAACTTTCGTACGATAGGCTTAGGCTTTCCTATTTTTGCCCAGCTACAGAAGCAGCTAACACCTCTGAGCCATTCATCAACAACGAAAGCGGGAAATGGCTAAAAAAGAAAAGACTAAATCAGTGACAAGAAAGTTCTTCCTTTTTTTATTTTTTTCGAAAAGGATTGGTTCAATAAAAAAAATTCATGAGACAAAAAAGATGTATTTTATAGAGATCTACAACTTTTCTTCAAACGCTTTTGTAACACAATCAAATATTTTGAAGTAAATGAAGAAAAATAAGTTTGTTAATGTTTTCCGGGTAATTTCGGCATAATCGGCTAGACAATTTTTTTTGGTTCAAACCCAATTTCACACATTTTCTTGTCAGATAAAAATGAAAAGAATAGGACACCAGTGTATTTCATCTTCTGCGATTTGCATTTAACGCTACGCCCTAACCTGAACCCTTCCAAATTTAGTTTGGATTCACACTTCTCCCAGTAATAGGTCATTGTCAAACTTGTAATGTGTTAAACTAATAAGATGCGCTTTTCAGCCATTCTCAAGGAAACGACTTGAAACAAATCCACGCATGTTAGGTGGACAGTGGTGCGAGAGTTTTTCAACTCCCGGTTAGATCTAAACCAGGTACCTGTTCAGGTCTTCCCGGAGGGGGTAAATGCATTTGCGGATAGAACCGTATTGGATCCTGAAGTGTGCAAAAGGGGTCTTCCTTTGGTTGAAATTTAATTAAGGATTTTAAAATTATTTATATTCTATCTTCTGATCTGCGTAAAAGTCTCAAATGTAGGAACGGGGAAGGGAGGTATTTCTTGAGTCTGTCACTCTCTGACGCTCACTCTTGGAGTACGCGCCACTTTAATATCTCCGTAGTGAAAAATGTGTTAAAGTATAATAGAATAGCTTAGACTTTAATTCGACTCATTTGTACAAGTCTTTGACCTAAACAAACATCGAAGCTGAATAGAATTATATGTTATATATGTATTGTGTAAGCTGCCACATCCTTGAAAAATTCTGGTTGCTTATGCAATTTTTTATTAAATAACACCAATCATTACTCTAATTTGAAAGTACGAATAATATAATAATAATAGAAAATGTCTTATATTTATATTCTGTTCTTATATCATTTTACTATTTCTTTATATTTTAACATTTATTTAATTCGTGTTTTACTATTTTAATTTATTTTTATTATACTATTTCTATATATTTTATTCTCACCTTATATGGAAATAATTATCATCGAAATATAAATGTTAAATTGAAGTGGTAAGGGTTGAAAAAAACAATTTTTTTCACATGAAAGAATGGTTAAAAGTTAATATTGTGGCTTGATTTAGATAAATTATGCTTATGTTACCTAATAAAGTTCTGAAAAGTATTTCTAAAAACATTGATATAATTTTAATTAATTAGTAAAATAAATAAGCAGCCATGAATTTAATTGAAGTCAATCGCAATAATAAAAGAATAAAAAAAACGGACAAAAAATGCAGGCAGGAGGTAAATATTTTGCTTATAAGCGGCATTTAGTCAACACTGGCTAGGAAACAGTGGGTCGAGCAATTTTTCAATTTAGGTTATGTTAAATTTGTTTATTTCTAGGTAAGGATCTTAACTGTGGATTTTTCACCAAAAACTTAGATAAAAATAGGTACCTGAAAAGTTCATTATAATTAGGGAGCTGACGTCGTATCTCAATTTTGAAGTATTCTAAATTTGTCTGTCTTTTCGGAAATTCCTCTTTTCGCAACTCATACCACCATTCAAGCCAATCTAACCCCAAACACCTGCACTGCCCTCGGTGCACTATCAAAATGAATGGGTCCATTCTACAGGCACCTTTCCGACTCGGAAATAAACCAAACCAATCGGAGTTATAGTTATAACGTACCGGGCTAAACTATGCTCGGTATCTGTCATAAGAATAAGAGCGCAGCCATCTTCCCATAGCCTCGAACCGGAATACTCACTACAAGAGGGACACCAAGTCGACTCTCACGGAACGGGAACCAGATACAGGGTTGAGGAGGGCAGCACCTGTCGGACATAGATTCTGGAGGGAACGGAGAGAAGTGGGGTAGGCGAAGCAACGGAGGAACGCTGCAGTCAAGGTGGACAATTTGAGTGATTTTAACACAAATTTAGTGTAATAACACAATTTAGTGTTTTTTTTTACAGTATTTAGTGATAAATTTAGTGTTTTTTCAATTTTTTGGTTCTTCTGGCTGCAATTTATTAATTTGAAGTTCCAAACGGTAGCAAACAATCTGGTAGCAAATAACGATTGGTCGAGTGATTGCACTAGAGAATTCCGCCCAATAAGAAGCATTCTCTAATCGAAATTCGCAGTTGATTCGTTGAGGTGAATTTGCTTTTTTTTTACAATTTTTTTTGTTATTAAGGGCATGTGATACTTCTATCGGGTTCAGTTCCCCCGGGTCTTTGTCCACAAAACTTAAAATTTTTAAAAACTGAATTCGGAGATGCTATAAAATAGAATAACGGACGTCGCCGAACTCTTTTTTTAAGGGATAATAGCAAAAAAATATATCTTCTGCTAAATACAATTCTTCTGTATATGCACTATTTGGAGGTTAAGATCGGTTGTCAAGTCTCTGTCATTCCGATAATGTAGGTATCTGTTGTACCGAGTGGCATAGAGGGCTTCCTAACGAGCATAAATTAAATTATTTATGAAATATATTTTTTGGATTGCCTACAAACAAGCTTACTTCCGGGACATTAGTTACTATGTTTTATTACTTGTCCTAGGTTTTTGACCAAAAACATTTTGTAGTTTGGAAGTAAAGCTGCGGGGAGAATTGTAACACACATAACCTCAAAATACACACATATTAATCAAATTTAGCAGAATGAATTTTTTTTTAATTATTCCACAACAGAAGAGTTCGGGGACGTCCGTTAGCATGTTCGCTATCATTCCCCAAATTTTTAAGGCAAAATCTGTATTATTGTAGGAAAAAAGCCGGGAGAACCTAACACTGCTAAAGTCGATCATTTTTTAAGTATCACATGCCCTTAATGATTTGAAATAAGGTACTTTAAGCATCTGCGTATTTTATAACATTGAATGAAATACTTTACAATACAAACAACATAATGGTATCTGCAGGTTTGTGTACGTAATATATACGTTTATGCGAATTTCATGATGTCTAAAAATTAGGCATAATTTAACAGTACCAGTTGAAAATTCATCATTTTGATTTAAAGTTAATCTTTTTAGTTGAAAATTCAACTATTTCGTTGATGATTGATATTTTTTTAATTGAAAATTCAAGTGCTTGGGTAAAAGTGGAACTACTTTGTTAAAATGGATCTTTGTAAATTTAAAATTTGTTTTCTTTTTTTTTGTAAAAAACCTAACCTTAGTTTAAGATTTCCTCTTTTTTGCTTGAAAATGCAACTGTTGGGTTGAAAATTAACTTTTTTGTTGATAATTCATTTTTCCCAGTTGGAAACTGAACATCTTTTGCAGAAAATTCGGCCTTTGGCTTAAATTGTACTATTTGGACACCAATTCAATTATTTTCTTGAAATATTTTGGTAGGAAATTCTATGATTGCGTAAAAAATTAACTTTTTGGTTGAAAAAGGAACTTTTTAGTTGTAATGTTATAATGTAATGTTATGGTTGAAATATTACTACTATATTTTTGGTTGAGCGTTTTTGTTAAAAATTAACTTTTTTTGTTGATGGTTCATCATTTTAGTCGATAATTTAAATATTTTGTTGGAAATATAATTATTTTGTTAATAATTCTACTTTTTTGTTAAAAAGTCATCTTATTTGGTCGAAAATTTAACTTTTTGATGATAATTTGTCTTTTTGGGAAGAAGATTGATCTATTTTGTTAAAAAGTCACCTTTTTTGATAAAATGTAATCTAGAAAATCGTTATTTAAATATTTAATAAATTTTTTATAAGCTCTATTATTGCGTTCTATTTTATTTATTTAGTAATATAATATAAATTCAAATTTCGCGCCCTTGAAAGTCAAATCTAGGGAAAAGTTAGTAACTTTTAGTGATTTTTAGTGATTTTTTAATGTACAATTTTTAGTAATTTTTAGTGTTTTTTCGAGCGGTCAATTGTGTGTTTTCCCTGGAAGTAGATGGCCACCTTGGCTGCAGTTGGGCGTTGGCTATCGATGCAATAACGTGGAGGAAAGCTCTTTAAACAAATTTCCTTAGACGAGCCCCTTTTGTAAATCTTTAGCCAGGCTTGGCTTTTGGGAAGAAGCCACTGATTTGGAATCTTCAGGATTGAGGTAGGCGTCAGTATGACGTGTTCTTTCCTCCAGACTTTTTTTTGGTGATTATTAAGGTTTCCTAGGTAACCCTTATGCAGTCGGTAAAATAGCTGTCTGTCCGTTTCCACGCACTATGGGTGGGTTTATTGAATTTTGTCTCTAAATCGTGGAACTTTTGATAGGAATGATATATAGGCAATTCTTTTTTTTAAATTGAAGATAAATCCTTAGCGAATATAGAAAAAATATAGAGGAAGGTTACAAATAAGGTTTGAAATTAAAAATCTATCTTGAAGCTAGAAATTTTTTTTTCAAATCTCGTTCATCGAATACCACGGACATATAAATATCATGTGTTGTGTTTTACATACGTTTTTGAGTAAATTATTGCATGCTAATTTTAAATCAGGACTATAAATTAATATAATTAATATAAATTAATCATAATTGTACAAATTAAACCAATTTACTAAAACTTCTTACTTGGAGGTTTTTTGGGTCGCTCATTTAAAATACGTACTCAAAATATCAACATTCAAAATGGCCAAACCAATATGTATATCATTAAGCTATTTCCCTTTCGGCGAGCCTCTAGGGGTAAGCGTGACACTACCCGATTCGGGTAGTGTTTTTTAGGTAGATTTGTAGTAAATGGGCTCACCACACCCACGACCGCCAACAGCAACGCAGTAGTATCAGACGGTCATCCATCCAAGTACTAACCGCGCCCAACACTGCTTAACTGGCGGATGATAATTGTAAAAAAAAATCTATTTGGCCAATAATTGCTTTATGGGTTTTTTTTTCGGACCGCTGATTTCAAATACAAAGTCTAAATATCAAAATTAAAAATAGTGAATCCAACATGGAGGATCACAATTGTAAAAATAAAAGAAATTTGACAAAATATTGCTACATAGGGATTTTTAGAATATTATGGGTATTTATTTTTTCTGAAAATCGTTGGATCAAAAAATCATTCAACTTTAAAAAAATGATAATCTGAAGTAAACAGTTATTTCTGTTTGAAAGTCTTAATACAAATATTACGAACCGTCTTGGCACGTAATTAAATTTTGTATTCTGCCTATTAAAAATTAAAATCAACTTCCAGGAGGATATTCGCAACGTAAGCATTATTAAAACATAAGCCAGCATGAACATGCCTTCACCCATGCCAATAAGTCAGAGTAAGATAGAAAGACGTGAGAACCAGAGAGAAGGAAAGAGTGAAGACGACAATACGATTCATTGCAAGGAGAGTACTCATACAGACACCATTTGACGCCTGTACCTATGCACTACTACACCTAACTATTCGCTCGTGGTGGTCGTGCATTTTCTTATCTCCCAACGTCCTTCTTATGTAAACAAATGATTTATTTTGATCTATAATAATTAACCCTTAATTATAATATTTAAATCGCCGTTGTCTAATTAAAAATTTCTTACTATTACGAAATATTTTCAAAGTTATTAACTGAAGATAATGGACAGTTATAAACTACTGAAATAAATAAACCAAATTGAAAACAATTAATAATCAATATTCAATCAAATCCAAATCATAATTTAAGCATATTAAAACCAAATTTTCGCTTGACAACGACCATCCAATTTATGTTAGAGCAATGCTGGCAAAAATGTCCTACCTCTTCTATGCATTCGTACCTTCGAGCCGCTACGCTCAAAATTCTCATGGCAGTTCTTTAACACTTCTTGTACCTAATAGAAGTACTAAGAAATCCGACGAAAACACGGCTTCCCTTGGCCGTCTGCACTCTACGCGTAACTGAACTGGGCCGCGACGTTAATAATAATTAAAGTTAGTCATTGGTCAGGAACGACGTTTTCAAACGGTATCACCGACCCGACTCCTTATTTTTGATTAGATATCAACGGACGTCGCCCTTCAAACGGCACCAACGGACCCACGTTTCTATCAAATTCGGACGAACTGGGACGGCATCATCGGACCTAATTTGACAAATTCAATTGACTCACCCAGCCAGATGTACGGACGGACGTAAAACACTTTCGAATCTTTAGTCGACGGAAGACAGAACGAAAATTTAAGTGACACAACGACGTACAGACTGGTAACGATTTAAATTCAAAACCAGCAGAGATGGTTTCCTACCGTGAAGGATGTGTCGATTCTGCAAATCAGCACCCTGACTTATTTGGTGAGCGATGAATTTTGTAGGTTGGACCTTGAATTGACCTTGACCCTGACCTGATGGGACCAAAAGGACAACGGATTTGAATTCAGCGACCCTGAAAACCAATAATTCCCCTGACTTAATTGGTTAGCGATGAATTTTGTAAGTTTGACCTTGAACTGACCTTGACCCTGACCTGATAAGACCAAATGGACAGCGGATTCGAATTCAGCGACTCCGAAAGTATAATACCCACCTAGTCTGGTCCGTGTTGCAAGGGTTTAGATTTTGTAGTCCTGTGTAATCTAATATTTTTTAATTATGGGTATTTTTTATATGCAAAAATAGAAAAAAATTAAAGATTGACTTAATGGAACTTTGTTTATTCATACATTTACAATAACTGAGGCACAAAAAACATATTTTGCAATCTTCAGTAGGCTCATTTTCGCCTTCCTCTTCATCATTTAATTCCTTGTCAATCCTTTCATTCTCCGAAACAGCAACTTCTTCATCACTGTCATCAGATGACCAGCTCTCATTTCCATCATACTCGTCTTGTAAGAGACCTTGTCGGACAGTAGAACTACTGCGTAAATTATACTGACGCTTCTCAGTCATGCTGAGAAAACCACTTTTATATAATATTTGTTCAGCACGAAATTACGGCACGTTATAGGCACACTGGTGCGAATTCGCACCAAATCAAACTTTATATGTGAATCTCTTGGGAGAGAGCTAGGGATTTTCTGGAAAATTAATTGAAATTAGTTCAAATCAGATTTTTTATTGAGTGATACCAAGGAGGTGTCGGGCGCCAATTAATCCCAGCAAATTAAAAGTAAGTAACAGTTAAAAAATTTTTGTACTTAGAATCAAGCCAAATTGTGCGTTAGTCTCCGCTTTGCGTCCTACAGAGCTGGGAGAAATGTTACAACATAAATCGAATATTCTGAACACTTTTTCTTGTAATTCCATGATAAATAACTTTGTTCATAGTGTGAAAAATAAAATATGGTGGTCATAAAATATGAAAAATGTAAGCATAATTACGAATTTGAAAATCACCCTACCCACCGATAGCCACTCTCCCCTAGACAATTTATGATGTTATTTCTAGGTCGGTTCAATTCTTGGAATGTCTGGTGCGTGCAGGTGAGAATAACTATATAATATCACAGTGAAAGATGCGAAGGATTATGATTCAGTGTTTCTGATAACTTTTCCAAAAACGAAGAACGACTTCGTACGGGTTTCAGCGTTAGTGTGAGGTTCTACTCAATAGTGAAAAAGATCTGCGATCAAAAGATGTCGCAGCAAATAATTTCTTCGTAAGTTACAAGAATGGAATGTGCAGCAAAGAGCTAATTGGGATTAATAAATTTGGTGCTATGCCAAAATAAATAGCATCGTATCACAATTGACCGCAGCCCGAAGCGTACTCGGGAAATAGCTTTCGGAGAACTTCATTGACTTTACTAACTGATTCCGGTGCAAATATTACAACGCTGAAGCGACATGGTGGGTGGAAATCCGGCGCTATAGCCGAAGAATACATTGATGAGTCTATAAACAATAAGACAGTAGTGAGTAATTTAATCACTGAATCAATCATTTTCAACCCTTAGCTTCTCAAAAAAATCATTACACAGAATCAGCACCCCCAGATGCGAATCAAATTCAGTTGGAAAATGCTTCGTTTTCGAAGGCGATAAACGTTCAACGCCACTCAAATCTGAAATACCGCCAAATTCTAATCAGAATCTAGTGTTCAACAGCAATAACTGTTTCCATTTAAAGTTAAATATATCTTTAAAAATCAATAATCAATCATTGTAGTCAATCGTTTAAATCAAACGAATTAGATACTATTTTGTGTTCACGAATAAATGTTTGAATTTTCTTACTTTCATGAATTATGATCCAATTTTATTTGACTTGTTTTCGTTGTGCTGAGAGCCTCACATCGGATTCTCGGACGTTTCTGTGACAAATGACATGCGATACACGTGCGGACAGGCCATTGCTTGATCGTGTGACTTCAGCATTTGCGGACAATTTCTTGATTTGTCCACTAATATCACAAATAGCTTGAAATGTTGCAATTTCATTATGGTTTAATAATATTAATTACTACATACATTCGGCACTGCTTCCTGAAAGTTTTAGGATAAATCTAAACTTTACTTGATAAGTAATCAAGATGTTAAATATAATTCGATTAGCTGGTCAATGTTTAATTTTGTAAGAATAATAATAATTACAAATATTTATTAAATAAAAAAGATCCCTTTACCTCTGGTGTGAATCGAGCACCACGTAGATTGATTTCCGATCAGATGCTCACTAAGCTACGGAGGATCGAGAATCCTTTTTCTCAAAGTTGTATATGATGCAGTTTGATATAACATTCTATGTGGACATACATTTTCAAAAATTAAAGAAATTATTTTTTATGTTAAATGGCGTCAACCAGTGAGGTTGAGTAATTAAGATGTTAAATTCTTTCGATCAACTGGTCAATTTTTAATTTTGTAATAAAAATACTAATAAGTAATAATGATAATAATTAAAATAAGGTCAGTCCGTGGGTTGAGACTGATTCAAAAGTATTGAAATTAATGGGGAGGGGGACTAATTTACAAAATGAAAGGCAAAGTGATTTCAGTAATAAAGTAGAAGGTTGATTACTAATACTATTTACATTGAAAGTTCGCTACTTATTCCATGAAGACTGTGGCTATTGTGGGTTTAGAGTTTAAGATGTAGTTAAGGGGGGGGGGGGGGGTACCGCGTACCTAGGGGTTAAGTAAATGATACTGGGGGCAGCGACTGTAGTGGGTTGTCCAGTTGTGGGGACGGTGATGAAGACGATGTGTAACTCGGGCTGAAGCCCGGGAGAACTGATTTCTTGGTCTCGCGGACCGTACTTTTATGTACGTCGCTTGAGCAGCGGAGCATTACTCTCGACGCAAGCGAGTGGGGGTTCACTAGCGAGGATCGTTTCGCTGCTGTTGCTAGGAGGAGTATTCACGCTGCGAAAGAAAGAATCATGGATGTTTGATAAATATTATTCATGGTTATAAATATTATTTATAACCATGAATATAATTTAGCGGATATCAAAAAAATAAATATATAAGTCGAGGGGATTATTCGCTAAAGAGGTCATTAAACTCTTTTGAGCGGACCTATAGTTTAAGGTGGGATCCAAATATTTACAATATAAATATATACATACAAATAGTTCCGTTCAAGAGTTTCCACGTCGACCACGTGTGATGCCATTTTCATAAATGTTTCTTAGAGTCTCTAGATTATCTAAAATGTGATATTGTGGCCACGTGTCGAGCGAAGTTTCCTTCTACTTGAAAAATTGACAATTGGTCTTACTTGTGAAATTCTGGAACGGTGAGAAGAATTTTGCTATGGAGCGGAAACCGGCCGAAATCGTCTTATCAATTGGGAAATACACTTTGACTTGAGAGCGAATTTACAGGACTGCGAGCAAACATGTCTGCTTTTGACGTTGTGGTCAGCAGAGAAGAGCAAGCATAGCGACGACGGTCCGGAACTTCCCCTCCCTTCTTCAAGCTTTCCCATTCATGGTGAGGCCGCTGCAAAGACAGAGTGCAAGGAGCTAACCACAGTATACACTAGGGTGGTCCAAAATGGCGACTTTTAAATAAATGCAAACGATCCCCCCAAAAAGTTTCAAAATCCAAAAAAAAGGTTCTATTTTTTATTTTTTCAAAATTTTGATTTTATATGGTGCCTTTTGGGACTTGAAATTTGCATGGGAAAATGCATGGGAAAAAGTCACTTTTTTCTATCTTTCGAATAATTGTTCAGGGTTAGGGAAAAGTTGACATTAAAGTTATGAGGCTTCTAGAGTACTTTCCAACGAAGAATTTGACCTATCATACATAAGGATTTGACACCCCTAACACACCCCCACGATGCCCTGATAACTACCCTTAAATCGAAAAATGTACATTCTTCAGGAAATTGACTCTTTTAAGCAGTTTATTCTCCTTTTTTTCGGAAATCATTACTATAGGTCTATTGGAATGTTTAAAAATATTTTTTAGTTAATTTACATTTATTTAAATAAATTCTATTTGTTTAAATAATATGTTCTTCTATAAAATTCGTTTTAAATCTGTTCTCTGAGATCGGAATGGCAGTTTATTATCTGAAAGTAACTTTATTTATTTATTTAATAATTTCTTTCTATTGTTTAAACAATTAATTATTATTAATTTACTACTTTTTTGCAATTTATGGTAAAAAAGTCAGCTTTTCTTGTGATAAACCTATATATTTTAATTTCAAGGTATCCTCTATACATTATCTACTCTTTCCTTAATTGCTTAAAAAAATTTATTTTGTTTAAACAATTTTTTTTCTTTAATCCGCCTAAAATTCTGGTTTTTTGTAATAAACATATATATTTTAATTTCAAGGTATCTTCTCTACATTATCTAATAAATCCTAAATTGATTAAACAAATTTAATTTGTTTAAACAAATTTTTGCTCAATTCGCCTAAAATTCTGTTTTTTGAGATCGAACTGGCCAGCTGTTATTTTGAAGTCACATTATTCATATTTACAAATAATTTCCATTGTTTAAATAATAAAATTATTTTTTTCAACATTCTATTATTTATTCAAACAAATTCAATTGTTTTCAATATTTTTTCAGTAAATTCAGGAGTTAAATTTTTTCTTCAAATAATAAAT
>CAKNWT010078609.1:0-11428 GCA_932066315.1 Andricus coriarius | reverse complement strand
AAAGGCAGTTTTTTTTTAATTTTTGCTTTTCACTGCATCGCACGCGTAAATAGTATAAACAACAATGTCAGGGCACAAAATTCCCTCTAAAATTAAAAAACAAAATTTAATGTTTTCTCTTGAATAGTTTGGAAGATTGAGTTCCAAACGTGATTTTTAATAGAAAAATTGGCCTAAACAAAATTAAATTTTAGTTTCCATGAAATATCTAATGTCTTGTACATTTTAGATAAAAGTTGCACTTATATTAGTTGAAGCATACGAAATTTACCAGAGATCTAAAAAATAAATAAAATGCTCTAGCTCTGATAGGTATCAAAAATAGTTATTGCGTCCTGAAAATCAGCCTTTTTTTAGTTTTTTTACACGTAGACAAAAATTACTTTCTAAATCAAAATGGCTTGAGAATGAATAATAAGACTGTATGCTAAGATTCCCTTAGTGAACATTCCTGGAATATTTTAGAATTAATAATTAACTATGATACATTTTTTATAAAAATATTTATTAATATTTGTGACTAACTTAGATTTTCAACTAAATCTCAAGCTATTTGAATGGAAGGAACGAATTCATTGTACTTGAACTTCCAAAATTTGGAATTTGTTCATCTAATTTGTTTATGGAAATATAAATTGTTATATTGTAGCAAATATTATCAAAATATATTATTTTTAAGAATATTTGCATAAACTTATGTATTTTGTTCAAAATTAGTCTTTTTGGTTGGAAATTAATTTTGTTAAAAATAAATCTTTCTTTTGGTGAAAAATTAGTCTTTTGGTTAAAAATTATTTCTACCAGAAAAGAAGAATTTTCAACAAACTATATACATTTTCAACCATCTAGTTAAATTTGCTACCAATTTGTTGAATTTTTGAGCCAAAAATACGAATTTTCTACAAAAGCATTGATTTTTCAATTAAAGCAATTATTCTAAGAGAAGATAGTTATAAGCAATAATACAGTTTTCAAATAATTATGTTTGTTAACTGTTCTTTACATTGTTATTAAACTAAAAACAAATGTCTAAGAAAATAAAATGTTGAAGTTCGTTATAATATATACTATTTTAGTCGATTCTTATCGATTTCTGTCATTTTTTGGAAAAATTGGTTATAGTATAATGTTATAGATTTTAGGAAAGAGATCAATGTTTGTAGTTTAAAATTGTTTAAAATGACACAATTTGGAAAATGTATACATTTTTTATTCATTCTTTAATTCATAGCATTGAAATTATAGCGTGGATTAAAAAAAAATTTTACTGTACAATTAATGTATAAAAGTTAGAAATTTAAAGTTTGCAGAAAAAAAATTATTTTGAAGAGTTCGAATCTTTGAATTTCAATGAGCGTGATCAATTATTTAATTTTGATTTGCAGTCAAAAAATGGTCCTTTTTCGACCTAGGATAAGAAATATTTATAATATATTGAAATGACATATATGGTGTCTAATCGATTGCTATACATTTGAAAAAAACTACGATTCTTCATTCTTGTCTTTGAATATTCTATCTACCATTCCTTTAAAATTTAAATACATAGAAGCTTTTGTGGAATAGCGATCATGTACTATCGATATGTACATCCTAATTTAAAATGATATTGCAATATTTTAAATGTTTCTCATCCTAGGTCGAAAAAGAACAACTTTTTGGCTGCAAATTCCTGTATAAAATTAAAACTACAATAAAATACAATGTACTAAAAAATACAAAAAAAGTACAAAATTGGTCTCAAGAAGAGAAAACTTGTAGTTTCCTGTAATTTTAGTTGCAATTTATTTGTAGATTCCATAAAAATAGTTTTAGTCTTCTGTACTTTTTAGTAACAATTCTTCCACCAGGGAGAATTTTAATATTGTAATATTTTTAACATAGGATCTTTTATAAAAATAATAAAACAGCATTTCAGATACAAATGTATAATTTTTTAATTTACTTATCAATTTAAAAAAAATTTCTATAATAAAAGATGACCTTTTAACAAAATATGAGCTTTAAGTGAGAAGTAAATTTACTATGAAGACACTGTAAAAAAAATTTCTGGTAAGTTTACCACTTTCAGAGTAGGTCCGATTATTACCTATACTTATTTGAATCTTCAACATAGAAATAAGATTTTTAAATAAAATACATCACCGCGACCCCGCTTTATTCACGAGCAGAACAAGAAAACATTCCTTCGTTAAAACTTTTGGTGGCCCTAAAAAGGGCCGATTGTATAATATAACTCCAAACTTATGCTTTCTTCTCGGTCTTCTTGGGCAAAAGAACAGCCTGAATGTTGGGCAGAACTCCACCCTGAGCGATGGTAACACCAGAGAGAAGTTTGTTCAATTCTTCGTCATTTCTGATGGCCAACTGCAAGTGACGTGGGATGATTCTCGTCTTCTTGTTGTCACGAGCAGCATTACCAGCCAATTCCAGAACTTCAGCGGCCAAATATTCCATAACAGCTGCCAAGTAAACCGGAGCTCCGGCTCCTACTCTCTCGGCATAGTTTCCTTTGCGGAGAAGACGATGGATTCTTCCAACGGGGAACTGAAGTCCAGCCCTGCTGGAACGGGTCTTTGACTTTCCCTTGACTTTGCCACCTTTTCCACGACCAGACATTTTCAAATGATTTTTAAAGGTACGAAGTGCTCACGACAAACTCGGTCGAAGCAATCAAGCTCGGTCAACTCCCATGTAAAGAAATGGCTAAAAGTTAGGACATAGGCGCGCGGGTTGAGAGGCATTGCGGGGCACGATATTAGTTCTCTGGCCCATCGCAGATGGCGCAGACTTTCAACGCCAACGGGTTAAAGCGCGTGCGCGGCAAATTGTTTGTTGTGGTTTGGCTTGGCTTGCTGTCAAATGCTGTCTCCTGAAAAATTGCGATTTTGTTGGTTATATAGTTCTGTACTGCAATCCTTCAAATAAAGGTAAAATGAAGTGAATCAGAAACGTAAAATGGGAAATAGAATGATGATTATATTTAATTTCCTATTTTCCGTTTCTTATTTCCTTCATTTTGTCTTTATTTTTCTGATTTTGTCGAAATATTTTAGTATTCAACAAATGTAAGGAAGCGGCATATACATATATAAAGACCAACACATGCACGCGCCCTTAGTTCTCTGGCTGATCGCAGATGGCGCAACTTTTCGCCAATTCTTTACATGGGAGTTGACCGAGCCTGGAAGCAATAACCAAAAACCTGAAAATTCGTGTTTTAGGGACTCTGACGAGGATACGGCGCACCAAAGCAGCGCCGAGCGGAGTGGGGAGAAACATACGATTTCTGCGTCTCACCCACTGGATGCACCAATCTGCTTTCGTCCCCACTCCAGTCTGCGGCGATTGAAACGCTCTCCCCATCGTTCTGCTTTTAAATACGAAATTTTGGGGTCGCATCTTCAGTTCGTTCTGAATTTTCTTTGAGTAGACATACGTCTTTCTGAAAATCGCAATGGCCCCTAAAGCTAGCGGAAAGGCAGTGAAGAAGGCTGGGAAAGCCCAGAAGAATGTCGCTAAGACCGACAAGAAGAAGAAGCGTAAGAGGAAGGAAAGCTACGCTATCTATATCTACAAAGTCTTAAAACAAGTCCATCCTGATACTGGAGTCTCCAGCAAGGCAATGAGCATCATGAACAGCTTCGTTAACGACCTCTTCGAACGTATTGCCGCTGAATCTTCCCGTTTGGCTCATTACAACAAAAGATCCACCATCACATCTCGGGAGATCCAGACTGCTGTCAGGCTTATTCTTCCTGGTGAACTCGCCAAGCACGCCGTCTCTGAAGGCACTAAGGCTGTGACCAAGTACACTAGCTCTAAGTAAATTGTGTTAACATTTTACTGCTCTAACTTAATCGGCCCTTTTCAGGGCCACCAATCTTTTTAACGAAGGATTCATTTCTTGTTCGAATGCCATTTGTTGTTTTTGAACCCTCTTGATAATCTATCTTAATTTATATCCTATTTCAATAAGTAACGGCTCATTTCGCTCCTTTAAACATTCTTCACAATTGTAGTGGTTGCATTATGTTATAGGTAACTTGTTTATTTGGCAATTTTAGAAAATGTCACAATCTTAAAGAAACATACGTACAATTTTCGAAAGACTCATACATTCATACACTTTCTTAATAATATGTCCTTAACAAGCTAAAATCATATATATATATATATTTACAAAATTTAGGAATATCAAATCTTTTAGATTCAAAATTAAAAAATTGAAGAAATTATGATACTTGCTCTTCTGTTTTGATTAATTTTACTTCTTACTTTTACTCGATAACAGTCAGTGTGTCGAACGAGAGTAAAGTCAATCAAAACAGATCAGCAAACATCATAGTTGTATTAATTTTCTTACTTATAATCTAAAAGATGAGATATTTTTAAATTCTGTACCTGTATATTATGTTAATGTACACTATTAGTATTCTGAAATTTACAAGTTATAACGTTACAACAATAATGGACAATTTAACAACATTTTTCATAAAATTACAAAGGCAGGCAGGGGGTCCTGCCTGCCGGAGAGCAAGCAGTAGCCGTAGTACTGCTCGTCCCATTTCTAGCTGACTGCCACCAAATTTTTCTTCGCTTTCCAGGAATTGTGCGAAGGGTTACGGTAAAGGGGTAATGTACGCCCCGGCGTTGTTCACACCGGGAGGTCTGCATTTTTTGTACTCGAATTTACAATACATTTTATTTCAAACTTCAATTTAATTTCTAATTTTTTATCCAAATGAACCCTCATTAAAGTTATAGTGAAAAATCTTGAATGAAAATTCAGAAAGCCGCCAAAAGCAAACCCCAGCGGGAGGTGTAATGACCGTGATGGACTAGGGACCATTCCATTTTTTGAAATCGTATTGAACTATTTTTCAGCGGAATTGTCCTGAAATTTTGTATTTGAAACCACATCATTGCGCATTGTAAACTATAATTTTAAGGACAATAAATATATTATTAAAAAGCATCATATCATGTTGTAGGATAAGTTACATTCAAAACGACTAGATAGATTCTTATTATAAAAATGAGGCCCTCTTTCAAGGGGTCGTAACATTTTAGCAGCAACTATTTGCCTATAAACATTACAACATTTTTAAAAAACAAATAGTAAACAGAATGCATCATGTTGAAACAGAAGAGATTAAGCCTACGTTAAAAACATTTGGTGGCCCTGAAAAGGGCCGATTGTATGCAATGAATAACAGATCCATTCCTGAATTTAACCTCCGAAACCGTACAGCAGGGCTCGCCATTTTCAGCAGGTGCAGACTGACACGACAAGTGCGAGACTGACAAAAAGTTTTTCCTACATTTTTTTCTTCGTTTTCCAGGAATCGTACAAAGGGTTACGGGCAATCGACACGTACTTCACAGCGGAGCGACCGAATTTTTCGTATTCGAACCCTGAAAAAAAACCCAAGTCGAAGGAAAACTTGGAGGATAATTTATTGGGGTCTATTTGACCTAAAGTCGGCGTCAAAAGTACGCGACCCTCACTTTGAACACTTGCAACTCGTTCAAAAAAAATCGCAGAAAATTTTGGCCAGGTAAACGTGAAAGCTTAAGGTCTCCCAAATTGAAGGATATGTATATTGTTGTTCTAAAAAATCTTTTACGGTGGCGCTGATGTAAAACGTGCCAAAAAACAAGGTTTTGAAATTAGATCAATATTTCGCGAAATAAACCTAAACGCATATTTCGCAATTTAATGAGAATAGCCACCGTATAAAAAGTGTTAAAAAAAGTATGTATTTCACAACAATAAGAACTTTAGAAGGAAGGGGTAACGATGTACCTGCCTTTTTCCCTCCCAGCTATTGACCTGCGGGTGAGCCTGGTACCCCTTCCTTCTGAGGTCCCTATTGTTGTGAAGAAATAGATATTTTTTTTCCTAACACTTTTTATACGGTGGCTATTCTCATTAAATTCCGAAATATGCGTTAAGGTTTATTTCGCGAAATATTGATCTAATTTCATTTTTTTCAAATTGTACATCAATCGCGTTACGAAACGCACATCTTAAGTCATAAAACAACTTCCTATCATTATTTCTTTCCAAGATGATTTTTTGCGGAAAACGGTCTGTAATTACCTAAACAAATTCATATTTTGAAATTTGGAAAACTGCGTTGCATTCTGGACACCTTAAGGATGGTCTGTGAATTTTTTCAGATTTTTTAAGACGTCCAGCTCGGTTTGGGAAGCCTCGAAAGTCGAGGCTTAAAAAAAGTTCCTCAAAAACCTTGTTTTTTGGCATGTTTTACATCAGCGCCACCGTTAAAGATTTTTTAGAACAACAATATACATATCCTTCAATTCGGGAGACCTTAAGGTCAAAGACTGACTTCTGGCGAGCCCTGCCGTACAGAGTACGTCCTTGACGTTTCAAGGCATAGACAACGTCCATACCGGTGTCGGGCTTCCTCTTGGCGTGCTCAGTATAAGTGACTGCATCACGGATGACATTTTCAAGAAACACCTTCAGGACACCTCGGGTTTCCTCGTAGATCAAGCTAGAGATACGCTTGACTCCACCACGACGAGCCAGACGACGGATGGCAGGTTTCGTGATTCCCTGGATGTTGTCACACAAAACTTTACGATGCCGTTTTGCTCCTCCCTTTCCCAAACCTTTTCCTCCTTTACCACGGCCAGTCATTTTTTAGAAATAAAAGAACGTACGACGTACTCAAACGAATAGCAGAACTCGGAATGCTCAAAAAGTTCAGTTCAAAATACTCTTTATTGTTCATAAAATTTTTTGTTATACATTCGTTTGTGACATTTTTTATATATTTGGTCCCTATCTTAAAAGATTTTTTTAAATTTAATTTTATAATAATACTTGTGTTTTCTTTAATATCATTATGTGTATGTGTTCGCAGGAAAAATATACTAAAAAAACTGAACTGTTTTTGTCATTGTTTGAGAATTCTTTTCGAAAACAGCGTCGTGAAAAAAGTGGCTCGTACCAAGCAAACCGCTCGTAAATCCACCGGTGGAAAGGCATCGAGGAAGCAGCTGGCCACCAAAGCCGCACGCAAGAGTCACAAGAGTGCACCTGCCACTGGCGGAGTGAAGAAACCCCATAGGTAAAGGCCTGGCACTGTTGCTCTTCGTGAAATTCGTCCCTATAACCAGAAGATCACTGAGCTTCTGATACGCAAATTACCTTTTCAACGACTCGTTCGTGAAATCGCTCAGGATTTCAAGACTGACTTGCGTTTCCGCAGAGCTCTGCTGTCATGGCTCTTCAGGAAGCCAGCGAAGCTTACTTGGTTGGTCTCTTTGAAGATAGGAACTTGTGCGCTATCCATTCTTTGGTTCGGGATTAAACTAATTTGTTGAAAATTCATCTTTTTTGGTTAAACTCAACTGTTTTTCATTTAAAATTAAAATTTTGATTGCTTACATATCTACTATTACATTATTCGTTGAAAATTCATCATTTTAATCAAAAATTAATCTTTTGGTTGCATTTTTTTTTATTAAAAACAAGTTTTTGAACTGAAAATTTAACCATTTCAATTAAAGACTCATCATTTTAGCTACAAATTCATCTCTTTGATTAAAAGTTTAACTACTTTGATGAAAATTGATCATTTTTAATTGATATTTTAACAATTTTTAATCTTGTTAGTGTTTTTCGTCGGAAACAGGTATTGTAGTTTATTTTTAAAATTAGATTTTTTAAAATATTCACAACTTTTAACAATTTTAGGTTATGTTGGTGGTTTACACCAAAAATTGTTATTTTAAAACAAAAGTAATTATAGTTTGAACAATATTTGCAATTTTCGAACAACTTCAAGGTACATTAACGTTTTTCATTAAAAACGTTTTTTAACAAACAAAAATCATTATAATTTGAACAAGATTTAGAATCTTTTAACAACTTTGAATTTTGTTGGTGTTTTTCGTCAGAAATTGGTATTTTCAATCAAAAAAATTAGATTTCAAAGATTCACTAATTTTAGTTATAATTTCACTAATTCACTAACACCTGAAATGGGTATTTAAATTAAAAGCATTATAGTTCGAACAGGATTTAAAAACTCATTAAATTTTTGGATTGTTTAAGTTTTTTTTTGCGAGTAATTGGTATTTTCAATTAAAAAAAAATTAACTTACAACGAAGATTAATAAATTTGAACAGTTTGAGGTTATGTTAGTATTTCACACCAAAAACTCTAATGAAAAGTCAACAATTTTGTTGAAAAGTCATCCTATTTGGTAGAAAGTTCCACTTTTTGGTTAAAAATTAATCTTCTTTGGTTCGGGATTCAACTAATTTGTTGAAGATTTATCTTTTTTGGTTGAATTCAACTGTTCGTGACCATCTTTTAGCCTTGAACAGCGGATCCGACGCATTTTCTATAGCTTTGTTCGCGCCCCTCAGATTTTCAATATTGCGATCGTCAACGAAGAGAAGAAAATAAAGTCAATTTTACTTTCGCCCCGCAAATACGGGTTACGGGAAATATATGCTACTTTCGCCCCTATTTTCAGGGGTGAAAGGTGGTCATTTCGGTCGAGTGTGGAATAAAAATATTGTTCACCTTGTGGAGTAAAATCCTCCCAGGTGGTTCAATAAAGGTCAGATTTAGAGTTTCCGAAATGTTTCTGCACCATTGCATTCCTATGGGAAAAAGCGGTAGCATTTGTTTTAAATAGAATTCTTAGTTGACATTTAGAAGTGGCGCAGGGCGTTTTTAATTCCTATGGCCTAGTAACGAATCTAACATCTATTCGTCTATATTATTTTTTTATTTGAAATTTATACTTGATGGCGAACAGATGCTGAAATAATAGCAGAGAGCTTGAAAATAAGAGGAAAAATATCGTATTGAAAGTCTTGCCATTGGAGTTTTTTTCCTTCACGTGAAAAGGGGTGGGGATGAGGGGGCCCCAACCATCGCGATTTATGATCTCCCCGAAGAATGATCGGACTGGAAGAAGTTGTTGTGTGTTACCCGTTTGGGCATTATTACACAATCTGAGAGAAATTAGACATGACTGGAATTTAAAGTGACGTTTGTTATATGTGTGAAAAAAACCCGCAGGCGGGAAAAACCCACAAAGTCTGATAATTTATTTTATGAGAGAGGAGATACCTATGTTCGAAAGGTGATAATGATGTAGATTCATAGAATTTAGTGGCGGTTTCTTTGATATACTCTGAAATGTAAGGTAATTGAAATTCTCCGTGAAGGACAGAGTTCTTTAAGTTAGTTAAAAATGTGCTTTACTGTTCTTAGATTTTGTTACATATGTGTGGTATACATTTTTGGTTTCTGTGTTAAGCGACTTTACCCGAAAATAGTTTTTGAGTTCTTATTGTAGTTGTGGTAAATTTTTGGTTTCGCTAGTTTTGAATCTTATTAATTAAGAAAAATTTTTGGAAAAACCTATTTAATTTTATGACTTAGAATATATTACAACTTAACCTAGCTTTATCTAATCTATATACAATATTTACAGTAACTTTAGCTATTATAGGCTGCGAAAAATTAAGTTTTGTGGAAATACCCAGGCGGAAAAGTCGGACTTATGCCGGATCTTACGAACTTAGGAGTTTTGCCGAGTGTTGGCGCAGTACTGGTTCAGTACTGCCCCGAAGTCCAAATGCGGGTACAGGCATAATACAATTTCCAGTACCGACAGACAACTCCCAGCCGAGTGACATTTTTTACTAATGCCAGTACCGCGCCAGTACCGGCATCCGACCAGCGGTACTGGCGCGGTACCAAGCCATTTGTAAATTTCCACTTGGATATGTTCTTTAATTTTGTAGCAGGTGCTGTGGTAGTTTATATCTAATCCTGAATGGTGCATCTTCATAACATAGCGAAGATGTATCTTTCAGGATTGGAAGAGACAGTTGATTATTGTAAAAATGTTGAGATGTTTGAAATATTTCCTGCTTGATTGTAAAGATTTTAATTTTTGAATGTAACTCAGTGATTCTTGTCCCTCATTTTGCGCTAATGGCCATTCTCAGGCACTTATTCTGTATCCTTTGGAGATTTTGTACATTACTTTTATACGTGTTTCCCCATATAAGTGACGCGTATAGCATTATTGACCTGATAACCATTTTATGGACTGTAATTTTATTTTGTGTGTTCATTTTACTTTTACTGCATAATAGAGAATAGAGAGAGCCTATCACAGCAGCAGCCTTACTACGCGCTTTTTTAGTATGCATGGTATAACTAAGTTTTGGATCTAGTATTACACCTAAGTATTTGGCATGTTGTCCCGGCTTTATTATTTATTATACCATTAAGCCGTTTCCCTTTCGGGGTAGGCGTGAATTGCTCGGTTGGAAAATAGTAGTATGTGGATGGGTATATAGGTATAGGGTAGATAGGTATATAGGTGTAAGGTATTGATTTTAGATTGATCTAGAGTGCTCGCGTTATTTATTTAAACAACACGTTCATTCCGCAACACTGCTCCGACCCAGGTTGCTGATCAATCTCTCTAGCGATCACCCCACGTGGAAAGCCTCACAAAATTGTTATGTGTGGTTCCCCACTTGGGCCCATTAGTATCCAAGGTCATTGTTTCAGGCGTCATTCACTCTACTCACATTCTTTTTATAAACTATCTGTCGCCAAACTTTTCTGTTCTGGCATTCTCGGCCTGCTTCCTCTACGTCCATGCATCTTGTCATGCAAGTTCTCCTGTTTTCATGGCTTCTTATGTCTCTTCGGATTAATGTCTCATTTACAGACTCTATCCATGCTTTTGGCGGTCTACCTCTGGGCCTTGTGCCATGTACTTCACCTTTATACACCTGTTTGGTCAGTCGTTCATTATTCATTCTTTCAAGATGTCCGAACCACCTTAACTGATTTCTTTCCCATATATTTACTAGTGTCTCCCCCGTACCACATTCTTTGAGGATCGTCTCGTTTCGGACTTTGTCCATCAGTGTTTTCCCGCATATTATGCGCAGAGCTTTCATACCAATCACGTTAAGTTTACTCATGTCCTTTTCTTGACATGCCCATGTCTCGCTACCGTATAGTATAGGTGGTACAATTAAGGTTTTATATACAGTCATTTTAGTTTCTTTTGATTTATTTTTATCTCTGAGAATGGACCCTGCTCTACCGATAGCCTTCTTACCCTCATTAATGCGCCTATCTAACTCCCCATCTATTTTTCCGTCGCTAGTGAATAGGCTACCTAAATATATGTATTTGTCAACTTGCTCTAATCTCTCATCATTTAGGACAATGTTGCATATTGTTTTCTGACCTTTTCCTTCAAATATCATTACCTTTGTTTTATTTACGTTAATTTTGAGGCCCATGTTCTTCATGCTTGTATTAAGTTTGTACAACATTCTTTGTAAGTCTTCGATTGACTCTGCCATAACAATCTTGTCATCCGCGAAAGCCAA
>CAKNWT010078599.1:0-10026 GCA_932066315.1 Andricus coriarius | reverse complement strand
GTCTCTCAGTTGCCGTGCGAAGTTGCACCATTGATATTCACAACCTCTTGCAAATTTAAAATTACTCTTTTGCGCACACACCCTCATCAGTGACACATGGACTGTCGTTCATCTAACACATGCTTCCGATTGGTTAATCTTTAATTGTTAATTACTCATTAATTATTAACTTCACAACTAATTTTTATTATTATTTTCAACTCCATTTTTTATGACGAATTCAAAAATATAAAAATGTACCTTGAGTACTGGGACACCCTGTATATCCTGAATTACAGCCAAATCCTATTCCGAAACGCAAATTTCCGTGATTAGTTGACGAGGACTCCACCGCCTGTATCTAGTAATTAATTAAAAATCTTACGCGCCTTCCTATTATTATTTTATTGAAAGCATCCGCTTATCCTGAATCGCAACGGAAATGCACGTTACAAAGCGAATACATTTGAGAAACAAACTCGTAAATATAAGTTCCTAATTACTACCCATAAATTTTATTCAATTATTATAAAAGTTTCCAGGATGCGAGTCTGAATATCATCTTTATAGAGATATACGAGTCATAGATATAAATCTTTAATCTAAAGTTTTTTTATCACACTTTCGTGAGCTTTCCACTTGAAATAATGTCAGATTACTCCTGTTTAAAGAGTATGAAAATGAAGCAATTTGTAGTTTGAAAAGCGAGCTTCGAATACATTGTTTGCATTTTTTTTTAAACAAAAATCATTGGGTTTCCACGAATACTTGAACTGCGTAAAATGTCAAGAAACACTTTTTGGAAGTAAAAAAAAATTATTTTTAGAACCATGGATATTTATAGCCTTCACATCCTGAAATATTCCTTTTTGGTCCAAGGTAGAAAACCTTCCAGAGGTGGGAGACAGAAATAGGTTAATCTATCAGAAACTCTTTCAGAAATAAAAAAATTAATTTCCACAGTTGAATATTCGTTTCTTTTTGGTTGTTAGAGATTAATTTTTTTAAGTACAAATTTAACTAATTATTTTTTTGAAAATTCAAGAATTTTGTTGGAAAGTAATTATTTTGGTTGAAAATTTATCTACCTAATTGATAATTAACTTCCTTGTCGAAAATTGGTCAATTTTAATTAAATTCAAGTGCATTTTATTAAAAATTTTAATATTTATTGGTTGTAATATCAACTATTATAAATTTGGTTGGTAATTCATCTTGTTTGGTTTAAAATTTGAATATGTGTTTGAAAGTTGAACTCCCTTGGTAAAAATGCATTTTTTTGATTGCAGATTCATAATTTTAGATGAAAATTTTTTTAACTGAAAATTTCAATATCCTGTATTTGTCGAAAATCTAACTTCTTTAATTAAAAATTCAACTACTTTTGTGTAAATTTATCCTCTTTAGTTGAAAATTCAATTACTTGGTGGAAAAATCGAATTCTTATGTTGAAAGTTGAACTCCTTTGTTAATAATTTACTTGTTTGGTGGAAAGATTTTTTATTTGAGTTAAAAAATAATAACTTTAATTGAAAATTTATTGTTTTAATTAAAAATGTAACTATTACAGGTCAAGATTTATCATTCCAGTTGAAAATTCATTTCCTCAGTTTGAAAATTCAACTATTTGTTATAATTAACTCGTTTATTGAAAATTCGTCTTTTCTGGATGAATTAAACTGTTTTTCTTTTCAAATTGAAATCTTTTCTGGCAGTAATATCACCTATTACATATTTCGTTGAACATTTATCTTGTTTAGTACAAAATGCAATTTTCTTAACTAAAAATTTAACTACTTCATTTTTTGTAAAAAATTTATCTTTTTGGGGTAAAATTTCAACTATTTAGTTGAAAATTAATTTTTCACCTGTAAATTTAACTATTCCATTTTTTGTGAAAAAAATTAACTTTTTTAGATGAAAATTCATATTCGTGGTTTGAAATTTCAACCTTTTAGTAGAAAATTCCCTTTTTTCAATCCAACTATCTGGTTAAAAATTAATCTGTTTTGCTTAAACATTTAATATTTCGTTCAAAAATCGTTGAAAGTTGAAGTCCTTTGTTAAAAATTAATTTTTTATTCAAAATTCAATTATACAGTTAAATTTTTAGTCTTTTTTTTTAATAATTTTTTTACCTGAAAATTTAACTATTCGCTGGTTGTTTACAAATTAGTATTGTTTGGTTAAAATTGAAATACATGGTTGAAAAATTAACTTTTTTAGTCAACAATTTTACTATCCATTTGAAAATTCATCTTTTCACGTAGAAATTTAATCTTCTTGATTGAAAATTTATCTGTTTTTGTCAGGGATTCAACCATTTCGTTGAATGTTCAACTACTTGTTTAAAAATCTCTGCTTTGTTAACAAATAATTTTTTCTCTAGACGATTCGTTACTTTACTTTAAAATTTGTATTCGTTAAAAATGATTTATATTAACGGGAACTTCAACTATTCCATTTTTGGTTAAAAATTTATCTTTTTCAGTTGAAAATTGTACTTTGTTGAAAATTCATCTTTTTTTATAAAAAATTAATCTTCTGGACTGAAAATTGATTTGTTTTAGTTGAACAATGAAATTTTTTTTCGAAAAATCATCTTTGGTTGAATTCAACTATTTTTGGTTTACTATTGACATTTTTTTAGTAATTATGTCAACTATAACATTTTCCGTGGAGAATTACTCTTTTCTGATTGAAAATTTAACTTTTTGGTTGAAAATTAACTATTTTGCTGAAAATGTATATTCTGGGTTGAAAATCAACTATTTTGGTAGAAAAGTAATCTACTTGGTTACAAATTGAACTGTTTAATTGAAAATGTAACTATTTGATCTAAAATTAAACAATTTGGTTCAAAATTCAGCTATTTGGGAAAAATTGAACTATTTGGCTGAAAGTTTAATTATTTTATTGAAGATTCAACTATTTTGTTAAAGTCATCTTTCTGGTGGAAAATTCGTATTTTGCCTGAAAATAGATGTATTTTGTTGAATATTTGTATTATTTGGTAGGAAAATAAATTTCTTGATTGAAAATTCATTCTTTTTTGTTAAAAATGCAACTGCTTGGTTGAAAATGGATTTTTTTTTGGTTGAGGATTCAATTCAAGTTGAAAATTCAACTATTTGGTATAAATGACCTCTATTGTTGAAAATTCATATTCTTATAGAAGATTAATCATTTTCGTTAAAAGTTGCTTTTTTCGGACTGAAAACAAGTTTTTTAAACTTAAATTTCTCTATTCCATTTTTGGTTGAAAATTGATATTCTTTAGTTAAAAATTCAAATATTTAGTTAAAAATTCATATATTTGGTTGAAAATTCGCCTTTTTCGTAGAAAATTAATATTTCAATTTTGAACTATTTTTTTGAAAATCGATGTTTTATTAAATTGAAAAGTAATTTTTATAATTAGAAATTTATCTATTCCATTTTTTGTGGCTAATTGATCTTTTTTGGTTCAAAAATCAACTACTTGTTTAAAATTTATGTTCTGTTTAAAAATTCAACTATTTCTTGAAAATTCAAGGTTTCCTATTAAGTTTACCAAGCTGTAAATCTTTTTGAAGTGGGAGTCAGAACAAGGTCTAAATAAATTTCTGTACAAATTAATTTTGGATTCGAAAAATAGGATCATTTTGATCTCAACTTGATAATCAGAAAGTGAAGTTTAATAAAATAGAAATGAGCAATTATGAGCAAAAATAAAATAAAATAATAAAAAATTCAGTTAATTAACTATATAATTAATATTTTGTGATAATTACAGCCTGGAAAGATTAGATGGGAGAACGACGTTCAGTTATGCGTAAGCACGTATATTTCTGTCCCAGCTTCCCCTGAAAGAGAATTCTCGACGTTTTGCTCACGAACTCACGCAATCTTTGAGTTATCAGCAATGCCCCTGGCACTCGTCGAAATTGATGTGCTACCCTCTACTAGCCCCACATTAGACACGCAAACTGCTAGCTCCTCGATTTCTTTATCTCCCGAAAAAGGCAGAAACAAGGACCAGGAAGAGAGGAAATAAAACAAAAATTATTGAAAAAATGTTATTTTTGAACTCCAGGATATATCTGTTTATGGTAAAAAGATCCTTATATTAAAAGCCGCTATTTTCTACATATAATAAATACAGTTATCATGTAATTATGTTATCATTTTCAAAATAGTGATTTGTCACTTGACAAATTGAAAAAATATAGGTGTGTGGACGCTTCACTCAGATTCCAACGAATAGTGGTGAAAGTGGATGTATATAGGTTATTGGGGTCGCTAAATCCGAATCTAGTGTCAGATTTTCGAAATTTAAGATAGCGGATCCAATATGGTGACCAAAATAAAAAAATGTTTGGAACTGGACGAAATTGTCCATACATAGATCTTTGGGGTCGCTGAATCCGAATCTAGTGTCAGATTTTCGAAATTCAAGATGACGGATCCAATATGGCGGTCAAATTTTTGAAAAATGTTTGGAACTGGATGAAATTGCCCGTACAGAGGTTTTTGGGGTCGCTGGATCCGAATCTAGTGTCAGATTTTCGAAATTTAAGATGACGGATCCAATATGGCAGCCATATTTGTAAAAATGTTTGAAACTGGATGAAATTATCCGTACATGGGTTTTTGGGGTCGCTGAATCTGAATCTAGGGTCAGATTTTGGAAATCAATAAAACAATATGTTCATGTAACACTGAATGCTTTTTAAATACTTTTTTTAGTGACATAAATATTCAAATTATTCTCAGTTTGTTTTTAAACTCGTATAAATATAAATTCTATAAGATACTTGAAAAAATTAGAAAAGATTTTTGAATATTTCCGACGTGTTAAAAAGGAATCTAGAAGATTAAAAAAAAATTAATTTACAATTTTCGGAAATGCTTCCAGGTTGTAAAATATTTTCAAACTAATCAAAACGTCCTAAATTTCTTAAAATATTTTAGGCTGAGTCGAATTTTTCTTAACATTTTGAAAATTCATTCCAAATGTTTATTCCTAGGAATTTTAAGAAAATTTCTTCATTCACGTGAAAACTTTCAAAATTCGTTCGAAGCTTCAAAATTTTTATGTTTTAAATCATTAAAAAAATCTGCATTTTTAAAAATCTTTTGCATTTTAAAATTCATTTTTAATCTCTTCAAGCCTTCTAAATATTTATTGAATTTATCCGATTTTTTTGATTTTTTAATCTTACCAAATTAAAACATTTAAATTTAAAATCTTCTATTCTTATTCGAAATTTAAGGAAATCTTTTTAAATGCTTTGAAATCTTTTTCAATTTTCTTTTATAGTTCATTTTTGAAGACAACAAATTTTTAAAAATTTTCCTGTAAATCTTAAGAAAATTCTTTTTGTAATCCTTTCAAAATGTTTAAAACTTCTAATATTTGAAAATTTTAAAATTTTTCGTGATTTTTTTTTAATTTTTCAAAATTAAAAAAATGTTTAAATATTCTCTTAAAATTAAATTTTCAACATAAAAAATCATTTTAATTTTTGCTAGAAACCTAAAGGGCGAAAAAATTCAAGTTTGACCAAGAGTTACAAGACAAAACTAAAGGCACCGAATTAATTTGTAGACTTATAATAATTTTGTAATCTTAATTGTTTAATTATTAATTTTGAATTTAATTAATTTTTTTTCTTAACTTTTTCAAATAGGTCAAGCCAAGTTTCAATAAAAGTTTTAAATAAATGGAATTTTTTTATTGTTTATGATAATATGGTATACCACAAACATTTTAGGTTGAAAATATAAATAATAGTTTGAGCCTTTTTTAAAAAATTCGATTTTTGTATTTAATTACTAAAAAATTAAAATTTTGTCATAAGATTATATGGTAAATATTAATTACGATCTAATTGAAAACGGTGTAATTGACATATTGTTGATACCATAATAAATTTTTTATTTATGAAATATAAATATCAACGAGGAATAGTTTGTTTACGGGCATTTTTAGAAGTATATTACTTTCAATTGTTACACGACTGTTACAATTTTACACTATCGAAATAAAATAATTTGTCTTACTCAAATTTTTTCATTCCATATTAATTAAAGACACAAACCTAATTTTTTCCGAATGCGCTACTGGGATGCTTTTCATTTTCAGCTTGAAATATTCCTGAGGTGACAGACAACCACATAAAATATAAAAAAATGTAAATATAAAAAATAAAAGAAATAATGTTATTAAATATATACCATATAATTTTATCAAAATTTCTTAAATCGAGTTTTATCAAAAAACACTCCTCTTTTTCTTTTAATATTTACCTTAAAATGATAGTGGGGTAACATAAAACCACATGCCACCATATCATCTTTTGAAAATTTCTTCATTTCTTAATAATTAAATACAAAAATCTACTTTTTAAAAAAAGCGCTTAACCAATAAACAATATACAATCGGATTTTCTTGTAAAAATGGTTTCTACCAGGGATACATTACAAATCTTCTCTTATTCCAAATAAGTCAATAGCTATTTTTATTTCCTCCGAAGAAAAAAGCGCTCATTTCTATATTTATTTAATTAGAATAATTTCGAATTCAATTGATCAAATTAGACATTATTTTTTTCATGAAAATTTGTTTAACATTTTCATACTTTTATTTCAATTTGCATTGACATCTCTCGTTCATTGAAATATTAATTGCTCTTTTTTCGCTTTTTCTTACTTCCATTCTATTTTCGAAACGATCACAGTCATTGCACGTAGCATATAAAGGACGGTTATTACATCCACAAAAATGGAACTCTTTTTCTTCTGAATTGTAAAAAAGCGGTCGATAACATTAGGCCAACCATGAAAATCTTCAAGTATAAGATTAAAACACAAAATAAAATTAGAAATATTTCCATAATGAATATTTCTACTGCTCCGTACAATATAGAATCAAGTTCGGGTGAGACCGCATAAAGAATACGGTCTCACTTCTTCTCTATATGGAATCAATTCTATTTTTGACAGCTTTATATTTTGAAAAAAATAAAGCTGTCAAAAAATAGACTTGATTTCATAAAAATTTTTTAGTATAAAATTAAAGCACAAAATAAAATTAGAAATATATTTATAATAAATATTTCTACTACTCCGTACAATATAGAATCAATTTCGGGTGAGTCCGTGTAGAGAATCAGGTCTCACTTGTCTTCTATATGGAATTAAGTCTATTTCTGACAGCTTTATAATTTGCAAAAAAGAGCTTTAAAAAAATATACTTGACTCCATAAAAATTCTCCAGTATAATATTAAAACACAAAATAAAATTAAAAATATTTCCATTATCAATATTTCGACTGTACTGCACAATATAGAATCAAGTTCGGGTGAGTTCGTGTAGAGAATCAGGTTTCACTTGTTCTCTATGTGGAATAAAGTCCATTTTTGACAGATTTTTTTCGCAAAAAATGAATCTGTCAAAAAATAGACTTGATTCCTTAAAAATCCTCCAGTGTAAGAATAAAACACAAAGTAACATTACAAATATTTCCATAATCAATATTTTTACTGCTCTGTACAATATAGAGTCAAGTCCGGGTGAGTCCATATGAAGAATTAGGTTTAACTTATTCTCTATATGGAATAAAATCTATTTTTTACAGCTTTATTTTTTTGCCAAAAAACTTTCAAAAAATAGACTTGGTTCCATAAAAATCCTTCAGTATAAGATTATGACACAAAGAAATTAAAAATATTTCCATAATCAATATTTGTACTGCTCTGTACAATATAGAATCAAGTCCGAGTGAGTCCAAATGAAGATTCAGGTTTCACTTATTCTCTGTATGGAACCAAGTCTATTTTTTGACAGCTGTATTTTTGATAAAAAATAAACAAATTTACCGCTCGGCAACACGTAATAAAATATTAACAAACTCTACAATATAGTGAACATTACAGAGACTTCCATAAAATCTATAACAATATACTTGATTCCATATTAAGGTAGTCCAAAAATGCATTGGAAATTTTTTGTTTTGAATTTTCATGTGATTCCCCCAAAAATTTGTTCGAATATACATAAAAAATGCCTTTTTTAAATGATGTGCAAGCAATCAATTGAATTCATCCAAAATAATTGTTTAAAGAATTTATTATTATGTATAACAATATTTTCTAGTACTAATGCTAAAAAGTTTCGATTTGTTATGAAATTTTCCACTTTTTAATTAGATTGATATAATCATTTATTCCAGTTAGCAAACATAATTGTTTAAACGATTTTTGTTTTTAATAATATTATCTTTTAATAATGCTAGAAAGTTGCAGTTTTTTCTGGAATTTCAAAATTGTTCGCAACCTTTCAATTAGAGTGAAGTAATAATTGATGAAAGCAGGGACCCGTCCGAAACTTTCGTTCCGTTACGTTACGTTATGCAAAAAGTACCGAATCTTTCGTTTCCTTTTTGTTACGTTCTGACAGATGTGAACAAAATTAAAAACGAAATTGTTATAACGTCATATTTTTCCCGCCTGCCTTTTAATATGTAGATAAGATGCACAAGGATTCGAATGAACTATTTTTTACATTTACGCGTAATAAAAAAATTACGTTACAATTTCGGTATTTTGAATAACGTAACCTAAATCAAGTGAATATAGTTACGTTTTGGCAGTACCGAAACAGAACGAAAATCACGAAAGTATTTTGTTTCGTTTCGTTCGGGTCCCTGGATGAAAGCTTAAAAATAATAATTTTAAACAATTTATTATTATTTAAAACTATCTTCTCCTCAGTTAATACTAGAAAGTTGCAGTTTTTTCTAAAATTTTTTACTTTTTTTAACCGTACAGTTAGAGTGAGATGATAATAATTAATCGGTGTGAACAAACATAATTGTTTGAACAATTTATTATTGTTTATTACTATCTCTTCTTAGAGTAATGCTAGACGATTTCCAAATTTTCCTCGAACTTTACTTAGAGTGAGGTAAAACATTATGCAATTTAATAAACTATTTGTTTAAATTATTTAATGCTAAAAAGTTACCATTTTTTTCTGAAATTTTCGAAATTTCTTTTGGCTCACTAGTTATGAACAATTAATAAATAAAAATCAGAGAAAATCATTTTGTTAAGAAATCTCTTTTTTTTTGTAGATATTTTTTTTCTAAAATAAAAACCAGAAATCTGATTCTTTATGCGGATTTATCTGAACTTCATTCCACATTGTATGGAGACGTCGATTTCACTTTCACCAATTTTTAGTCAATCCTTAATTTCAATATGAAATTGCTCAAAATGTTCTCTTTTTGTTTTTTTCCTAGCTTTACATTTTTTCAAATTAGAGAAAAGAATGTTTCTAAAATTTAAAATTAACTGTCCCTAAAAGAGAAATGGTGCGGATGATTTGGGTGAGATTTTTTGGTAAAAGCGTTTTTACAGCTGGGGGTCTACCGTTATCGTTTCAATGCAAACCATCTAACGAACCATCCCTTTTCTGCCCTCGCTCCCGCAGTATTCATCCTAAACGGATTTGGCTTCATTAACCACCCCTATCGTTACCCCAAGATTTCTGCGGCACTGGCAGGAATCGTAACTATGGCAACATTCGTAAAGGCAATCAGTATTGCGTGGAATTAATACTCGACTATCTTGATAAATGACTGGAATAAATTCCTTAAACTTATAATTCAACATTCACAAAGACAAGAAATATTAGCAACAATTTCCTGTCTTTCAAAATCTATTAAAACACTTGATCTATAGAAGATAGGGGCCGTTAAAAAACTACCCACCCCCAGGGTGACGTCACAAAGACGAACATTTACACCCGCCTGCAAGTCAAAATTTTTTCTTGCATTCCATTTAATAAACGCTTAAAGTAAAACAAAAGACATGCAAATATGATATTATAACAGACTTCAGAGTACAAAATGCTCTCAAAACAGGAGAAATTGGGGTGATTTTTCACGAAAGTAGGGGAGGAAATTTTTTAACCTATAAGTTTGGTCGTGCGGTCTCACAGACCGCACGGTGGTTTTGATATGTGCCCCCCCCCTCCCTCCACCTGGAATTCCTCAAGGC
>CAKNWT010078582.1:0-12629 GCA_932066315.1 Andricus coriarius | reverse complement strand
CATGTAATTTCTAAAAACGAATTTCTAATTATTTTCGAATAGCAAACACCACTCCTTACATTATGATAACATAAAATGACTTATTTACTTGTCACTTAGAAAATGACTGACCAATTAGTCACTTTTATTGACTGAGAATCAGTCATTTTGAGTGACCGATTGAATCAGTCACCAATATTGACTGATTCATCAGTCAAAACGACTGTTTTGCCAGTCAAAATGACTGATTTGTCAGTCAAAACAGGCTTGACTGATTGAATCAGTCAAATTTTGACTGATTTAAATTTAGAGTGCACTGCAAGATTGGCAAATGTACTTGAAAAATCATCTCATTGGCTGTAAATTTGAGTATTATGGTAAACATTCTGTGCCTTTGTCGAAATTTTATTTTTTAATTGAAAATTCAACTATTCCACATATATCGTGAAAAGTTTATCTTTCCTTATTGCAAATTGATCTATTTTCTTAAAATTGCTTTTTTTTAGTTGAAAATTCATGCTTCTTACTTGAAAATTCATATCTTTGGTTGAAAAGTTAACTATTTTGTTGAAACTGTAACCTCATTCAACTGTTAGGTTGATAATTCGTGTATTTTCTTTGAAAATGCGTATTTTTTCGTACAAAAGTAATACTCTTCTTGCTTAAAAATTAAAACATTTAGTTTAAAATTAATTTCTTTTCTTTCAAAGTCGTGTTTTTCGTTTAAAAATTCAAATATTCAGTTGGGAAATCATGTATTCTTTTATGTTGAAAAGTCAACTGTTTCTGTGAGCATAAATTTATCTGTTTTTTTTTTAATATTGTACGATTACATGTAACGAGAATAAAATGTTTTATTTTGAGCCATAGAGAAATACAAATATTTCCCGAAAATCAGTTCAACATAACTATTGTTATTAACAAAAACTCTTAATTAAAAAATCTCATTTTTTATATGATTTCATTAATCATTAACGTTATGAAGAAGGTTGTCACTAAGAACTTGACGTGCTATACGTTTTTTCACGGGGAAAAGAAGATGCGCAGTTAAATTTCATATTTCAATGTATGTGTGAAAAATTAAAATTTCAAACCTTTTTGTACAAGCTCTAAGGTTCAAAAAAATTGTATTACCGGTTATTGCAGACAGTCCCTGAGTTGTACAAACATGCAAAGTTTGTGTACAATGCGAAAAAAATCTGTTATTTTTCGCAGGAAATTAAGCGACACAGATTATTCATATCATGCATATTTGTATAATCTGCCTTTTTATACAGAGATCTTGTATATTGTTCTTTAATGCAACAAGGTTTTCATTTTTGCATGAAAAATATAATTTTTTCGAATAAGTAAAACTTTACCGACAGTTTCTATATTCTTTAGAGTATGTATACAAAAAATTAGACAAAATGGCTTCACCGTTTGACCTGAATCCCAAAGGGTGTTTTACACTCGATTTCCAGGGCCCTTAAGGTCCCGAAAAGTTCCGTGAAAATGAGAGGCCTTCGGCAATGTTCGTAGAGTCTAGATCGGCCCGACGGTGTACTGTAGTGTTACAAATACCATAAACCTAATCTTGGGCACTGCTTCGTGTAAAGTAAAGGTATAAATCAAGGATTAAGTTTTAAAACTACAAATTTTTGAAAGTACAAATCCTTGAAAATTTAGTGCCGAATTGCCCATTACGGAACATCTGTTTGGTTATGGTTGAAAATATGAAGCAGGTCATAAACTTGAGAAAATATAATATTTGAAAGAAGACTATAATTTCGGAAATGTCTTTAAATTAGAAATGAAAAATTATTACGACGTAATATGCCGGCCCCTTTGAATGCCTTGCGTTCAAAAAATATCAAAATAAATCCGTGAAAAAATTCACATAAGCTGTGTTTAGAATAAGATTAACTTGTAAATTTTTAAACTAGAGATTACATGAATGATATCCAGTAGGCTGAAAATACAATTAAATTAAAAGCCAACATACATGATCATGCAAACAAAAATTACTAACAGCTGAAAATAACATTATAAATAACCCTTAGTTAATTGGTAGAGGATATAAGAGTTCTAACGCTCTTTTATAGCTGCGCGATTGGTCTTGATCGTGACTGCCCGGATTATCCTGTCTTGGCCAGGATGGACTGCTGTGATACGGTCCAATTTCCACTTCAGGGGTGGCAGGTTATCCTCCTTGACAACCAACAGAGTCCCAATCTTTATGTCCTCCTGATTCGTGGATACTTTCCACGTGCTGCGTGAAATAAGCTCGTTTAAGTATTCTCGCTGCTGTCTGTCCCACAAATGGTGGCCTATTTGTTGAGCAAGTTCCCAGCAGTTCAGGCGATTGGCATTAACATTGCGCATATCTTTTTGTGGAAAGCTTGTCAGAGAGGTTCCAATGAGGAAGTGTTCTACATACCTGTGCAATTGTTTGAAGGTTAGCAGTGCAGTTCCTGCGATTCGCGTAAAATGTTTTTTGAAGGAATTGACTACCTCTTCGCAGAGACCTCCAAAGTTCCTTTTTTCAAGCGAAACGATTTGCTCATAAAGCTCACATATTTCACTGCTCAGATTTTCGTCGACGAGAGAAGAGTCTTTTTAAACAGGCCCGAAAATCCTCCGAGGATAAATCGCTCGCGAGTTCCAAATGAATTGCTTTCGTAGCAAGACATACGAAAACACAGACGTATGTTTTTACCTTAACTTTATTGCGGTGGCGACGTTCCTTAAAAAGAAAGGGACCACAATAAACCACACCCACGTTTGTGAAAGGTCGAGAGAATGAAACCCCATTTTTTTGGCAAATTACCCATTAAATATTTTATTTCACCTGGATTCGCTCTGCAACATCCAACGCGTTTTCGAACAACATGTCTCGTGGTGTTACGTCCGTCGATAGGCCAGAAGGTTTCACGAACGCCATCGAGTATCGCGTTGACTCCTGCATGCATGCGATCCGTGTGTTCACCGTGGATAATAATTTTTGAAATGTGGTGATTCTTTGGAAGTATAATTGGATGTTTCTGTGATACTGCTAGATTCGAATTAGACCATCTTCCGCCTACTTAAATCACGCCGGAAATCGGTCGATTTTGGCCTCGCTCCGGAACGTTTTCTAGCTATCGAAAATTGCTCTAATAGGCGTGCATTTGATGGGAATACATGTTTAAAACCGGCGTACTCTGGGGAAATGACTCCAGTTTGCCATACATGCGTAAAATCATATATAACTTGTTTAACAGCTGAAGGTGGATGAATCATAATTTTGGCAAGCACTACAACTGGACCAAGTAATCTCAGGGGGTCGAACAATTTTGAAATTTATCCTAACATTAATCTTTTAGTGATCGGTTCTTTTGTCTCTGGTAGGATCACAGTATATAGGATAGAATCAGAAGAAGCATCCCAATGTATCCCAACAGCTTTAATGGTTGCGGAAGGATCTAATGACATGAAAGAGTTGGAATCAGTTTCTGAAGAATGATTCATTAATTTTGAATCGAATGCCCATTTTCTGAGGTTAAAACCTCCTTTTTTGAGCAGACTGCTCAGCTCACTTTTAATAGTAACTGCTTCCTGAAAAGTTGATACTCCAGTGAACAGATCATCGACGTAAAAGTCTCTCTTTAAAACACCAGAAGCGATTGGAAAATTCTCACATTCGTCTTCAGCCAGCTGTTGAAGGGTACGAATCGCGAGAAAGCGAGCGCAAGAGGTTCCAAAGGTTACGGTATTCAGAGAGTAGATTTTGATTGGCTCGTCAGGACTCGTACGCCACAGAATTTTTTGAAAGTTTTTATTATTTTCTGCTACTTAAATCTGCCTGAACATCTGTTCGATGTCCGCAGTAAGTGCGTAACGGAGATATCGAAAACGCGTTATAATCGAAAAAATATCCTCTCGAATCGTAGGCTTCTTGTTTTAGTGGTAAGACTAGAAGTTTTTACTACTTCGTAAAGTGGGAGGTAAAACCCTCGTTCAACAGGTTCGTCGCTTGGAATCAGTCTTATGTGATTCTTGAAAATAACCCTGCATGCACTCAGTGTACTTTTCTTTAAAAACAGGATCCCTCTGCAAATTTACGCTCGATCGAATAAAAACGCTGAAAGGGAGTGTTTTTTGAATCTCCGAGAAATTTCTTTTTGTCGTCAAACGGGAGTTTTACTACGTGTCGACATGACCTTTCACGTTGAACATTAGCCTTATAATATTCTTCACACGCTCTCTCATCATTCGATCTAACTTTACATGTGGGTTCGTTATCGATTTCTCAAAGAATGCGCAGATCTTGAAATTTAATTAAGTTGCATGCAGCTTGAAGGGAAGAATTTGAAATTATCGAAATTTCAAAAACGACCCGCGAAAATCCAACCTAATGTGGTTTCATGAAATATGGCAGATTGACCTTTGGTCTGGATTTGTCCTGAGCGTAAAAGCTGATAGAAATATTGTGCACCTATCAGGAGATCAATTTCTGCTGGTTTACCATATTCTGGATCTGCTAAAACTATACCGCTAGGGATTTTAAATGTCCTTTGATTTATGGGACAACTCGGCATTGGTTCTGAAATTTCGTTGAAAATTAAGCACGAAAGATCGATCTCACTATCCGTATACCGCGATTTAATTTTTGCCGAGGTGACGTGTTTCACATTCGAGTGAAGATTTTGCACGTCCTTGAGTTTGATATCTACTCGTTTTTTGGTGAGTCCTAGTGACTCGGGCAATTTTCCTGTGATGGAATTACACTGGGAGCATGAATCCAAAAGTGCACGACAAGGTTGATATTCGTCTTTCGAATTTAAATTATCTACCACGGCCGTTCCTAAAACAACTTGTGTATTCACTTGAGTTTGAAAACTCGCTAGAGTCGTGGCGGACTTCGAAAAAGAGGCAATAGGTTCCACTGGTAGTTCTTTTTCGAAATAAAGCAGAACATGATGTGGCTCTTTACATTTTTTATATTGTCTTGCCCTACAATCGACGGTGCGATGAAAGCCCTTGATGCAATTGTGACACAATGAAATCTTTTTGACTTCCATATATCTTTCTTTCGGAGACATATTTTTAAATACGGAACATAAAAGAAGTGGATGATTTTCTGAACAAATAGGACACGAAATTTGGCTGGTTTTTGACGCAGAAGCTAATGTTGGTTTGTTACACGATTAAAAGTTTTTAGAATTGTTTTTGAACGAAGGATTTTTGGAAGACTGAGTTTGTTTTTCAGTTGAAGTTTGCTTTTGCACGCACTTCGACCCTTCCTTGAGTGCATGTTGTTCGAGAAATGCGATCATGTCTTCAAAAAGAGGTGCGTCTGTTCCCTCTCGAGATTCCTCTCATTTTTCGCGAGTATAGTTCCATAATTTTTCTACTATTTGTTGTGAAAGTGCCTTGAGTGCTCTCACATGATTTTGAATCTGATCTAATAAATTTCGAATTGAGAATTCCCTTGAAATTGGTGGAATCTCGAATAAGGATCGACCGTGACTCTCAACTATAATTTTTCGATTATCGTACCGAGTTGTAAAGAGTTCCCACGCTAATGTATAATTTTCATTTGTCGTTTCGAGCTACGCAATGACTTCCGCGGCCTCACCATTTAAACAGGCCTTGAGTTAATAAAACATGTGAATAACTGGAATCTCGTAATTGTCGTGACACATCGATTTAAACGAGTCGTGAAAATAAGGCCAAGCATCATAGGTGCCGTGAAAAGTAAGCGTTTAAATCTTTGGCAGCTCAAAACGCGAGGGCGGTTGAAATGAATTTTCGCGTAATGAACGGAGATTGTTAAGCGATTCCGGCGCTTCTCTCGGTGGGTTGGATGACGTGGAGGCCAGTAAAGGTATAAATCAAGGATTGCGTTTTAAAACTAGAAATTTTCGAAAGTATAAATCCTTGAAATTGTAGTGCCGAATTGCCCATTACGGAACATCTGTTTGGTTATGGTTGAAAATATGAAGCAGGCCTTAACTGATCTTCCATAAACTCACTTTTCTTCTAAACTTTTAGTTTGTCATCTACTCTCGTGTGCAATTGGAATTACACACAAAAAATTATCGGCAAAGTAGAAACCGGATAAGTGTCACATGCCGTTAAATTGAAAAATATACACTACCGGCCGGAATTGCAGTCCACCAAAAAAATCGTATTAAAAACATGCCTTTCATTTTTCGTGGATATCTCAGCGAGAAATTAAGTTAGAAAGAAAAAAAAGGTTAGAAAGTTTATTAAATTTCACGTCAATTGAGCCCTACTGATAGTATTTTCGATTATAGGGACTGAGCTAGCATGTGAAAAAAACCGACCTATTTTCCGTTTTTGACCAATTTTCGATGATCAACTTCCACATTCTGTATGCTTCAGGTAACTGAACGAAAAAATTAAAACTTTGCTAAAATAAAGTTTAAAGCCTCTTTTTTAACATGAGGCTAAGAACATAATGAAACATTTACTGGATCGCGAATTATCATCAACAATGTGGACGTGTGCCCAAGACAATAAAATCGGTCTGTCGAGTGATGACCGCAATCTTTCGTTTCTTGTTTCTCACGCATTAACGAAATGATTTCGAATGCGGCTTGACGAACCGATTTTCGTCGTGGGCACGCTTCAAAATTTTTCATGATACAGTGCAACCTCTGAATAAGCCCTCTCCGAATAAGCCCGCTTCTCCTAATCTTCGTTCAAAAGTTGCCCCCACTACTTCGCGCATCATAGAATTGGGGGCGAACCTCCGAATAAGTCCGCGTGTAGAAATTGCGTTTTGATCTTAATTTATGCTTTGAGTAATAGTATAGTAATTAAAATTTCCATTGATTTTGTAATAAATTTCAATAATCCATTGTTAATATAAAACTTATTAATATTTATACATTTTTTATATAAATGTATTAATAAAAATGTTTAATTATCTAAAAGAAGGTAAGAGAAAGTAACATATTCAGCAATCCTTATTAAAAAATAATATTTTTTAATTCAATTTAAAAAAGAAATAGTATCACATAAAATTTCGTCAAATACTGCCAAGTACCTCTTGCAAATTAAAAATTGCATATTTTCCCCCAAATAAACATTTTACCTTACTCGTAATACTGATTTAAAATAATATATTTAAAATATTTTAAATAATACTAATACTGATAATAATAGTATTAAGAATAATAGCCTCGGTGGCTCAGTTGGTTAGACGCTCGGACTTCGCCTTAGAGGTCCGGGATTCGATCCCTGAGCCGGTACCTCTTGAAATTTTTCAATGTACCTTTACCGAGGTTCTGGTTGTTCGGATCCCACCTTAAGCTGTAGGTCCCCCCATCATGCACTTGACTGCAACCCAGTCCGTGAATGATGGGGTAAAAACCAGGCTTTGCCCAATGTGTTAAGGCACACGTTCTTATCAGATCACTTGATTGCATTACAATAATGCGTCCGTGACTGATAATATATACCGGGACAGCCCCGTGCATACTATTCAAAAATAAAAAAAATAAATAAAATAAAAATCCAACTACACAAAAATGCCTTCGACACATTGGGCTGCAACCATCTTAAGCTTGAGACAATCATTTATACATTAATACATTAATTAATAATACATTAATAATACATTAATACATTAAGAATAATACATGTCATTCTCACGTGAATATGACACGAATGCAAGCGGACTTATTCGGAGGTTGAGCCGAGACTTTTTCAAGAGCGATTTCGGACCGCGGGTGGGGGTAACTGATTTCTCGGAATTATATTCCTCTACAAGCCCGAGCCCGGTCTTATTCGGAGGTTGCACTGTAATTCCAGAAAAATGAAATATTTCATTATATTCCTAGTCCCATTTTAATGAGGAGATTTGAAACTTAAATTTATCGAATTTTCAATTTTTTCGATTAATTTCCCTGATGCATGCAGAAAGTGGAAGTTGAGAATCAAAAAACGAGCAACAACGAAAAATAGGTCGGACGTGAAATTTATCAAGCTTTCCAACGATTTTTTAAATCTTTCTAACTTAGTTTGTGGCTTCCATATCAACGAAAAAAGAGACATGTTCTTAATACGATTTTTTTTAGTGGACTGACAATTCTTGCTGGTACCGTTAAAATAAAATTCTTAAATTATTATGATTTTGAAGATTAAAAGTCAAGTTTTCAATTCTAAATCTTTCAAATTAAAGAAATTTTGAATGTAAATCATTCAAATGATAGAAATTTCAAAGTTCTACAATTTTATAGAGTTACACTTGACATCTTTTTAATTTCAGAAATTTATCAATGAAAATTCTTAAATTTGTATGATTTTTGCAATCAAAGGTCAATTTTTTAAATTTTCAATCTTCTAAATTGAATAAATTTAGAATGGAAATCATAAAAATTACAGAATTTTTAATTGTAAATTGTCAAAGTAAAAACTCTTCAATTTTAAAGATGTATAAATAGAAATTCTTGAATTTAGATGATTTTGATAATCAAAAGTCTAGTTTTCAATTGAAGACATGAGAGTGACAACTGAATAAGGACTAATTTTTGGAAATTCTGTTTTTCACGATTTCAAACAACTGCGGATGCTATAATATGACATATAATTGAAAAAACAAACATATTTTCATCTCCCTGCAACATTGTTAATAATGGCCACATGCTTCTATAATTTTGATTAAATTTTACATCATCTGGTATCGAAATAATTTCACTTTTGGTCCCTATCCAGTTGTTAATCTCATTTTTTCAGGAACTTCCTTAACACTGCATCTAATTTTAAATGATCCTAAAGACAGCTAAAAATAATTCTATCTCGATCTACCATGACGAGAATTTGATATTCCAATTCAAATTTAAGGATTTCCATTCAATCGCAACAACTTCAAGTGGAAACAGAATTTTATAAGATGTCAAACTGATGTACACTAATAAACTGTTAAACTAGGTTGTAGAAAAAATAGGAGATTCAATGTGCACAAAGTCAATAAATGAGTTTCAAGATTATTATTATATATAATTCTTTCTTAATATTATTCTTTATCAATATTGTTTCAAGGTATGGATAAAGGAAATATGTCGACACTACAGAGACCAAGAAATCCTCCACCTCCTGCTCCTTCCACGATGAGCTCATCAAGATTAAATAATGGTAGAAGCAACGAATCTTTAAGCTCTATGTGTTCGGATCATGGGATAAGTAATCCGGTTCCACCACCCCGGAAGGTAAGGCTCCTAAAGGCAGACGTCTCCGTAAATATTAACAAAAAAAATCGTTAGTTTACAGGAAACTTAATACATATAATACCTTAATTGACTTCAAAATGTACTTGGGCGATCTTCAGCATAGCGCACAAGTTGACCATAGAATTTTTTGAATAAAAAATTGTGCAATATAAGATCAAGTCAAACCGTGCACATTACGTTACAACGTCAAGAATTTCATGTCCTTAACTGGCCGACAAAAATTGAAATAATTAAGACATTTATAGTAATTTATGTGTATATATTTTCTTCTTTATACAGAGAGGTTTTTCACGGCAAAAAATGGACACTTTCCATATTTTTAAGTTGATGTTTCTATCTTATCGAAAATCTTAGTTCCAGAAAATCACAGAGGCTATCAATAGATCATTAGAGACTTCTTTAAAAAGCTTATAAATCCGTGATAAAATTGGCATATAACCGTAAAAATGGTAAACTATACTCATAAACGATATCGTCGAAAAAAGTTAAACGCAACACGAAACCACTTAATTGCTGTAGCTCATAATCTTATCAGTCCTAGGCATCAGTTAGAGCTACTCTTAGTCCAAGTTTCATGATCATAAAAAAATATACCGTAAGATCAAGTTCATACTAGTCATAGGGAAGCGTGAGTCTGAGTTAGACGCTTATTGATGACACATACGAGCGTCTGTCACACTCATAACTATGATTACGTGGGATCTGTGTAACAAGGGTACCCTTTATTAGCATTCTCCACTACGGAACACGGAAATTGACCAAAAAGATAAGAAGGACCGCTTAAAGGAAGGTGCTTCATTTCTGCCAATTCGAAAAAAACTTGGTTCCCGGGTGTTTATTTCCAGAGGTAAAGTTGGAAATTTCCGTGTTAGTCTCGCGGACCGTAATTTTATGGACTTAGCTTTGGTAGCGGCGTACTACTCGTGACGTAGGCAAATAAAGGTTTAATAGCGAGGATTGTTTTGTTAATTTGCCTATTTGGGGGCTTCGCGCGATTGGTTCGCGCTCGGCATGAGAAACTCTACAAGCATGGAACGAGCATCGAAGCCGCGCTTGCTCTGTGGGTTGCAAAATAGAATAACTTGTTACTGAGTGGCACCACTCACTTTTTTCTATGTCAAATGACAAGTGAGATTATAATGCTCGAGTGACGAAATAAATAACCTTCGGTGGTCGCCAAATATGATTCATGATTATAAATATATTTTATAACCATGAATATAATTTAGGGCATGGATGCCTCGTCTCAATACATTCAAGTAAAATTCCTAAATTAATATTCAACTCTTAAGTGATTGTTACCAAGTATTTTTCTAATCAACAATTAATCCAGGCACGTTATTTTCTCTCTTGTGTAATTCAACGTATTTAAATTTAGCAATTGGTAAATTAACTGCGATATAAATTCAATGTTTATTCGGCATGCTCAGCCGATTATTATTTTAACCTTTTGTATTAATTAAATATTGTAGAAGAAGGGTGATAAGTTTCAGGGTAAAGAAAGGCTAATTTAAATTCGATAATCAACCATGCGGACCCAACAACTTTCTTATATTTGAAGTAGAAACTTTTAAACAGTTTTCTTATTTTAGGCAGTTGAAATTATCAAAATAATTTCTTACATTTTCAATTAGAAACTTTAAAACAGTTTTATACTTTTTCGAAGTAGAAGTAGAAAAAATTAAGATGAAGTTCTATTCAATATGATCTCTGTTGATATGACTTGTTGAATGATTTCAGTTTACATGTCGTTCTTCGTTTAGTCTTTTCCCCTCTTCTTCTTGTAGTTTTGATCTTTTTTTCTCTTCTTTAAACTGTGTGTATTTTCTCCACGTTGCATTGTTTGTTCTTCTTAAGTAGTATAAATTTGCTTGTAATTTCATATTTTTTACTTTATATTTTTGTTCTGTAGTTTGTTCTTCTGTTGTGGTTTCTGTCCGGCTGTATCTTCCATCGTAATCGGAAAACCCTTCTTCTTCTTCTTCTTCTTCTTCTTCTTCTTCTTCTTCTTCTTCTTCTTCTTCGATTGCGTTTTCTTTTCTGATGATTTGTCAGACGTGTCGGTGTAGGTAGTATTCAAGTGATATTTCTTGTACACTGGCTAGATTATTTTGTATCCAGTCCCAAGCGCGGCAGGTTTTTAAGTGCTGCTTTTCTAAAAAAATTATTTTCAAACATTAATTTGACATCATTTTATTCAGAAAAACTTACAGATCGCGTAATCTTTATTAGAATCTGCTGACAGTCTTGCCTGCGGATCTACTGTCTTCCACAGTCGAAGGTCGCCTATTTTTTGAGGCAATATTATTTTAGCGACAAATGAAGAAAACTACCATCTCTTGACAAGATTCTGTTATTTATGTTCCTTTATAAATTTGGAGTCTTGAGAGTATTTAGAATATAAGACAACTTTTACATATCACGGAGACTTTGCATTCAATCTCCGTACATTAAAAACTAAAAATAGCGTAGGAAGACCCCGATATTGGTAAATATTTATCAACAGAGTTGACTTACAATTAGTAGATATTTTTCAGCAGAATGAATAATGACTTATTAGGGGGTCAGGTGGGCTGAGAATAAAAATGTTTCTTAATCGAAAATGGCTAATACTAAAAAGTTGTTACTTATTATTACAAATAAAAAACTCAAATGACTTCTTGAAACAATAAATGGTTGAACGGTTTGTATTGAGGTCAACAAATTTTTATTTTAGAAGTTACACAAATGTATTTGGTATTAACTGCTAATACAAATTTATGTATATAAATTCTAACTTAAACAAAAGTGCTATTTAAATTTTTTTTAGCATTTAATACCAAAAAATGCACATGAAACAAAAAAGGGCGTAACTTTAAATCTCACTGAGAAATTTGTTTGAATTTCTCAAAATAATTTTTTTTTGACCTTATTGTGTCACCGTGGGACCATTTTTCATTTTGAAAAATCATCAGAGATTTTTATTTGTTTTAACGCATAGCAAATTTTTAGCACTAGCAATTTTCGATTTACAAAATTTTTTGCTTTCGGGAGGTCTGCCCCGTCTGTCGCGGCAAGAGTCCAGGACCACGCAGCGAAAACCGAGAGACAGTTAACACTGAGCGTCACTTCTGTTGTACTTTCACTTAAAACTATTAACCAAAATAGGAGCAGTTGTACTAAAAACCAGCTCTGAACACGAAAAGAGAATACTATTTAGATTAAGTATGCAAAATATTTGACAAAAATATACAACCTTTCGACCGAAAAATTAAACCTGGTAAACCCATTATGATAAAGGGCTTTAACCTCGTCTTAAGCCGAGATTTTCGCTAATGTCTCGGAAACCATCCTTGGTGCTGTTTTTCTGAGTCACTTCAGTTATTCAGAGTTGACCTTCAAAGCCGAGGACTCATGGATAACGTCAACGGCCTCACAACGACTAGACAG
>CAKNWT010078580.1:0-11421 GCA_932066315.1 Andricus coriarius | reverse complement strand
AGAGGAAAGATCAAGCCCTACCGCGACGACAACGCGAGAACACCTTCGGTAGGGAACATGTATTATTCTTAATACTATTATTATCAGTAATAGTATTATTTTAAGTATTTTAAATATATTATTCTAAATAAGTATTATGAGTAAGGTAAAATGTTTATTTAAGGAAAAATACTAAATTTGTAATTTGCAATAGGTACTTGGCAGTATTTGACAAAATTTTATGTGATACTATTTTTTTAAATTGAATTAAAAAATATTATTTTTTAACAAGGATTGCTGAATATGTTACTTTGTGTTACCTTCTTTAAGATAATTGAACATTTTTATTAATATATTTGTATTGAAAATGTATAAATATTAATAAGTATTAACAGTAGATTATTGAAATATATTACAATCAATTGAAATTTTCATTACCATACTATTATTCATAGCATAAATTAAGATCAAAACGCAATTTCCCCGATTCTATAATGCGCCAAGTAGTGGGGGCAACTTTCGAACGAAGATTAGGAGAACCGGTCTTATTCGGAGAGGGCTTATTCATAGGTTGCAGTGTATGATATTATTATATTATATATTATTCTAAGCGTCGAAGACACGCTAATGCAGATTTTATGCGACTTGAAACTAGACCGGATGACTGCAGCCCGGGCATTTTACAGGCGCAAAAACACTCAATTTGAGTTACAAAAAAAAAAAAAACAATTTTTGAAAATATTTTTCTGTTCCGACCGACATAATTGCCTTTAGATTATGTGGTTAAAATAGTACATTAAACAATACATTTTTGTAAACGTATTATGGATCTGGCGAAAACCCAAGTCAGAATGGATAATCTAGACGTCATTGCGCAATAGTAGCATAAAATTTGAAAAAAGTAGGAAAATAGTGTCATGCAATTGATTACATATTACATTGAGGAGTTAACTATTTTTGTTTTCTGATATGCAATATACATCTCCCATAAAATCTCGTGATATCCTTTCAGAAAGTCCTGAAATCCGTAGAAATCCCTAGAAGTCCCTTGAAATTTAATTTAATTTATTCCCTAAAGTTCTCTAGAAATCCGTTGGAATCCCTTAAAATATATTTTCAATGTCACTCATATCATAAATATATTTTTTTTAAATCCTTTTATATTTTCTGAAATCCTACGACATTCTTAAAACCCCCTTAAAAATGTCTAGATATTGTTAAATTGCTTGGAATTTTTTTAATCACCTTTAACACTTTAAAATCCCTTGAAATCCCTTGAAATTTATAACATCTGTTAAATCTTGTGAAATCCCTAGCAATCCCATAAAAATCGAAAAAAATCCCGTAAAACATCTTGAAATCTCTAATATCTTACGAACTTCCTTAAAAAATGATTGACATTTTGAAACCTTCTAAAATCCCGTAAAATTTACAAAATCACATAAAAGTCCTTTAAAACCCCTTGAAACATTTAATATTCTTTGAAATTCCTTGAAATCCTTTAAAAGACTCTAAAAGTTTTTATATCCCTTGAAATTGTTGAATTAACAATCAAAAAATATCATTTAAAAATATCTGGAAATTTCAAAATTAAAAAGGTTTCAATTTGAAAATAAGCATTAAAAATGCAAGAATTAAATGTATTTAATGATCAAAAATTTAATAACCAGTTGAAATTAAAAAGACAAATTTTAACCACTTGAAATTATAAACTATTATAGAATGTAAAATCTTTTAAGAATCGTGAATATTCTGAATAGTTTCAAATTCAAATGTTTATCTTTTTTGCATAAATTATCTTAAAGTAAAACAGTTTGTTATAAAATTTTAGTTATATTAAAAAAAAATCTCTTGAAAATGTTTTGGACGAAATTTAAATTTGAAAATTGTTTATGCATAATGTTTTAAAGTATTTGAAACAAAATTAGTGTAAGATAAGTTTTGTATATATAAATTTGACTCAACTTATTTCAATTTTAAACTTTGAGGTTGAAACAAATTAAAATTTTTTCACCCAGTGAAAAATGAAGCTAATTTAGTATGATTTTGAAATGCCTTCAAAATGCCTTTAAAATTTGTACTTAAAGATTAGAATTTAACTCTATATTATTTTCTGTAAGTCTAGAATCCTAGTCAAGACGAAGCCTATCCCAATATCGATCCACATGCATCCGCTTTACTCCCTCTGTACCTGAAACACATCCAAATCTAAAGGATTGAGTCAGGTGTTCAGTTTAGAATCTACTATATTAACTCTCGAAATTAGCAAAAAAAAATGTATTCTTATGTAAATTTAATTTTTTTTAATATAATTTTTCTCCTGGCCTCCCCTTTTAAAAAATAATTGTCAATCAAGCACGAGATTGAAATATATTGATGTCTTTGTATTATGCTTTAATGTAATGTTCTTTGGGCAAGCGATTTTTGGACACTTACATTACTCAGTAGATTTCTTGGGAATATCTATTATATTAATTTCTTGTTTACAGGAAATATTTCTCTGCTTGGAACTCTAATAATTAGAAAAAGTTTCAATTTTTTAAATTTAGAGTTGAAGAAGTATTCTAACTTGAACGTATTCAAATACAAAATATTTCAAATATCAAATAAGAAGTCGAGTTAAAAAAATGTAAGGACTGATTATTTTTACTGAAATTGATTGATTACAACTAGAAATGTTTAGAATCATTTAAACTTTTCAACTCAACTCTTGAAAAGGGAGACTTCATTTCAAGTATACCAACGCTTTACGATTCTAAAATTGAACACATAAAAATTGCATTGGGATTTGAAAATTGAAAAAAAAATCAAATTTAAATTCGAATTTATTAATAATTCATATAAAAAGGGATGAATGCAATATATCAATTCTAATTCAAAATTAAATGTTATTTGAAAAAAGAGTAACAAAATATTAAAATTTGTTTCAAAGTCGTACTTCTTAAATGCGCAGATAGATAATCATTTTTTTTATTATAAATCGCACAAAATTTTGAAAATTATAAAAGACTCGTATGTTTTCTTGCAGATTGGTCGACGATAGATGCGTAGTTTGTCCGGAAGCTGGAGATTTATCTAACCCGCCAAAAAAATTCAGAGGTATGACAAAATTGAGTTTTATCATTTGTATGAATGTATAGCTACTTGCAAAATGATACAAAACATAAATAGATAGATTAAAAAAATATAGGAAAATAATAGCAAATAAAAATGAACAAGTTTTTAACAAATTTATTTATTTTTCAGACTGCCTTTTCAAAATATGTCCTATGAACCGGTATTCTGCTCAAAAACAATTTTGGAAAGCTGCAAAACAAAGTGCAAGCTCAAGTACAGATGCCGTTTTACTCAAAAGACTTCACGTAAGTCAACCATTTTATTTTAATCATTTTCGATATAGATAATTATATTTTCATGTACTAAATAAAAATTTTTTATATAATATTTAATACTTCTTCAACTAAGTGATTCGTTTTATTTATTGTTATTTTCAGCATGCTGCAGAAATCGAAAAAAAGCAAAATGAAACTGAAAATAAGAAACTTTTGGGAACTGTGGTTTCTTATGGTAACGTTATTCAGGTAAGGAACTATCTTTAATTAAAATTTTTGCTAATTTAAACTTCAGAACTTCATGCACACTCGTAATGTTTTTATTTGAAATTCATCTTAAAATGCTTTCAGCTTAAAATTAGGCAGGCTCCCATTCATCCAAATAAAATTTAAATAATTTGAAACTGAACAATTTAAAAGTTATTAAATATTTTCGTTTTTGAACGTTACTTATTTAAAATTTTGCAATTTCTAACGTTTTACACACACAAATTTTAGTTTTAAGGACATCCAAGTTCAAAATTCCAAAGTTTTTACAATACATATTTGAATTCCTTAAATTCCGATAGTTTTAAATTTCAGATTATTCAACTTGGAGCGCTCTAATTTGAAATGTAGTTCAATTTTAAAAGTGTTTAATTGAAAATGATCACATTTTATCAAGTTTAAGGTACAATTTGGGTTTCATCATTGAACGTGTCCCATTCCAAATATTTTAATTTAAAAAGTTGCAGATTTTTATAATGCAAATCTGAACTCTCCTTTAAAAATGGTTTGCATAGTAGAGTGGTCAAAAAAGGCTTTATAATTTTTCTAAAATGGGTTCCCTACAAATTATTCCTTTTGGTATCAAAACTACACCATTTTTTACCAATTTTTCAAAAAATGCTTATTCCATGTTAATTACCGCTGGTAATGAATTATTTTATTTTTGAATACCTGGACAGTATTAATTTTAGTGAAATATGTCACCTAGATTTTAAAAATAATTTTAAAAAAATGTTTAGGGGTCTCGCAAACCCTTTTTTGCAACAAATGCTTATTTTATTTTAATTGCCTCTTTTAATGGATTATTTATCTTAAAAATTGAACTATTCCAAAGAAGCATTCAAAATTGCATCATTTTTCATTTCAATTGTAAAATTGGATTATAAAAAAAATGTTTAAAATTACATTCATTTATAATATAAATCTTGAAAATTGAATTATTTGCAATTCTATATTTTTAAAATTTACAAATTGTCAATTGTAACTCTTCGAGATTGTAGAGTTTTAAAATATAAATCTTTGAAATTGAAGATTTTTGAATAAAAAGAAAAACAATTAAAAATTCTGTAATTTTGATAATTTGCATTCGAAACTTCATCAATTTGGAAGATTTAGAATGGAAAACTATTGACTTTTTATCATCAAAACCCTCACAATTTAAGATGAATGTTCAACAAAATAGTTAGATTCTTAACTAAACATATGAATTTCCAACCAAAAAGATTAAATATCTATAAAAAAAAATCAACAAAAAATGTAATAGTTACATTTTTAGTTAAAAAAATTAATTTTGAGTTACAAAAACTAATTTTCAAACCAAAATTAATTTTCTACTAAAAAAGAGTAATTTTTAACAAAATACATGAATTTTTAACCAAATATTTTTATTTTTAATGGAAGTAGTATTTGAATTTTCAACCAAAAAAGTGAATTAGCCACAAAGATTGATGCTTAACCAAACATCAAATACTTAAATTTTTAGTTAAAAAAAATTAAAAACAAATGTTAACAAAATAGTTAAATTTTGAAAAAAATGTAACTAAAATGATGGATAATCAACCAAAAAAATGAATGTTTAACAAAGTAGTTCTAATTTCAACTAAGTAGTTGAATTTTCAATTTTGAAAGAATTAAAAAAATCCTGGGACCAAAGTCAAATTTACAGGATAATTCGAGCCAGTACTGATTTAAATACCTTGTAAATTCCAATTTTGTCGGTATTCCTTCTATGGTATTGAAAAATAAGGAAAATCTCTAAAGTGCAAAGTTGTGAAGTGAAATATGTCATTACAGGATCAATATGTAAAGAGAAGCTCAAATTTTTAATGGAACTAGCAAAAAATAACCGTTTGTTACAATTTTAGAGTTCTGAATTTTTAATGTTAAACGCTAAATATTTTATTTTCCCCTTTCATAGGTTTTGATTTTGCAATTTAAATTTAATTAGTTGAATTTTGGAAAATATAATTAGCAATTTAAGTAATTAATTTATATAACGATTTAAATTTACTTAAAATAATCGAAATTTTAAAGGGTTTGAGTATAAAAAAGTGTTAATATCAACATTTTTGGTAATTAAAATGGTTTTCAGAGTAGACACTTTTTCATTTTTAGTGTTTCCCATTTAAAATTAATATTTATTTTTAAAGTTTTTTTAGAATAATTCAATTCATTTTTTGATTTTAGAAAAACTTGTTGCACCAGCTTTAATGTGTAATTATAATTTTGTTATATAATAACAATTTAAAATTCTAGAGTTTCAGAAGAATTAATTTTGAACGCTTTTAATTATAAATAATACAATTTCAATTTCTCTGAATTTTAAATGATCTATTTTTCAAAATTCGAATCTTAAAATATCCCAGTTTTAACGTTTTGACATTTTCATATTTTTGAAATTTTAATCCAAAATAATTCAATTTCGTGATTTTTCAATTTTAAAAAAGTGTATACTTTTTAGCGCTTCGACGTAGAAATTACACAATAATATTCAACTCCTTTTTCTAATTAAATTGTCCAAAATCGTTCTATATATATTTTTTATTTCAGGCGTTTTCAGTTAGAAATGATTAATTATTGTTTAAAATATGTTTAAAACATAATATTGAAAAATTGGTTTAATAAGGGATTTTTATATTGTTTATATAATTTAAAGTCAACAGATTTCTTGAAAAAAAGTTTGCTGATGCTTATCGAGTATATATTTTTTTCTAAACCGGGAAAAATCACGAATATTTACCGGGAGAACCGGGAGAAAGCCGGAAGAGAAAAATTAAAAAAATTGTGGCCACCCTGTATCAAAATAAGAAACTTTTGCTAGTTTACGAATAATTTGGAAAATTCATTTTGCAGCTCCTTCATCTCAAGTCGAACAAATTCCTGACAGTGAATAAACGTTTGCCAGCACTCTTGGAGAAAAACGCGATGAGAGTTTATCTCGATGCGAACGGAAATGAAGGTTCCTGGCTCTATATAATGCCCTTTTACAAGCTTCGAAGTGACGGTGACAGCGTCGTCGTCGGGGATAAGGTAATTATGGAACCAGTGAATGCAGGTCGTCAAGGTTTGCACGTTGCTGCAAATTACGAATTGAGCGACAATCCTGGCTGCAAGGAAGTCAACGTTGTAAATTCATCGACCTCCTGGAAAGTCACCCTCTTCATGGAGCATCGGGAAAATCAAGAAGAAATTTTAAAAGGTGGAGATGTCGTGCGGCTTTTTCATGCCGAACAGGAGAAATTTCTTACGATGGATGAGTACAAGAAAAAGCAGCACGTTTTCCTCAGAACCACTGGCAGAACTTCAGCCACTGCTGCGACAAGTAGTAAAGCTCTTTGGGAAGTTGAGGTAATAAACTGGAAATGTTTGAAAGCGGAAGTTATTATTCACGAGATGGCACACTGTTATCCCTTCGAATGCGATTTCATCTTTCCTGAATTCATTAATTTTGAATATCTTCTGATTTGAGGGTTTGAAATTGTTCAATTTTGATAGTTTTTAGTTTGAACTACTTTTGAAGTTTTTCATTCAAACAAATAAAGACTCGTAATATTTTATGAACAAGAGTTTTAAAGCTGATCCTGAACAATTTATTCAGTTTTAGATACAAAGAGTCCAAAACTCATGAAGTACTAAAGAAGCATTGCAAATAAAAAGGATCAAAGTTTTAAATAATGAGATATTAAACAAATTCTCACAAGTTTGAAACATACAAAAATACATTTTCTGGAATTTTTAAGAATTAGAAACTAAAAACCTTCAAGACTTTTAATCATCCAAAGTACGTTACTTTGAAGTTCCTAATTTCCAAAATCCGAAATACTACAATTTTTTAGTTTGAAACTTTAGAAGGTCAGAATTGTTGATTTTTTAAGTTTTCAAGTTTTAAACTGGAAAGGGGTTTTAAAAGAGTCATTTTGAAGAGTCCTAAGTTTTGAGAGATTCTTATCTCAATATTTCGATAATCCTGCTAGAAAGTTTTTCTGTTCCTCTAATTAAATTTCATAGTGTTGGCGAGCTTGAATGCTCAATTATTGAAAGAAAATTTGTATATTAAATTTTGAAGGTTTTTAAACGCTTCTAGTGTCTGTAAATTAATGAAATCCTAAAATAAAAAATTTCAACAACAATAAGAAATAAAAATACACATAAAATTTATTTTAAAAAAATCAAAGAAGCTTTGTATTTTAAATGTACGAAAAAAAATGTAGAAAATGTAGAAAGCTTGTAGTTAAATTTGAATGTCGGACATTAAAGAGAAATTTAAATTTTGATTTATTCTGAATTTAATTTCTTAAATTTTAAATGATTCATTCCTAAACAGTTGAAAGTATCAAATTTTCCCCTTATTTGAGCTTTCAAGTTTCTAAAATTGGAAGTTTTCTGTATTTTAGTTTTGATCGCTTGTTTGAAGATTTTCAAACAAAACAATTATTTAGAATACAATTTTTATTTCTCCATGTACAGGGCTCGAATCATCGTGCAACTTTTTCGACTTTTTTGAAAAATTCCGACTTTTTTCCGTTTTTCATAGAAGTTCGCTATACTTAGTTTCAATTTAATTCACAATTAAACATTTAAAATTGAAATTTAAAAAAAGAAAAATTGTACCATTTTAATGGAGATCATTGAAAATTGAATATATTTCTTCATTAAAGGTTTATACTTAAATTTTTTTTAATTAATAGCGTATAAAATCGAATAATTTCAAATTCAGTTGCAGTCTTGGTACTCTGTCCCCTATTCTCCTTTTTCTCTTTTAAATCGTTATTTTTTTCCTCTGTTTTCAAGAAACTTCTTAATCTTTATTAATAAGATGAAGGGGTTATGAATCGAACGCTTTTGTCATTTTTAAAACATTTGGTCAAACGTTAAAGAACAGAAGAGCATTTAGTAAAATTTTAAGCGATATTTAAATATAATTTGCTATATACTCTGCAGTTTGCTGCTGGATCTTATCAATTAAATTGAAAGAAATAAGTATTTGGTAAAACGTTCGTAAAAACAATTTCAGGTTGTACAACACGATCCATGCAGAGGTGGTGCGGGTCATTGGAATTCACTATTTAGGTTTAAACACTTAGCGACGGGGCAGTATCTGGCAGCGGAAATTGATACCGACGAACCCATTGAAACCACGAAAGGAAAGAGAGGTAATAAATTCTCATTCTTATCTCAAAAAGTATAATTATTTTGTTCAAGAATTTTATTAGTTAACTATTTTTAGGAAATTGACTAATGAATGTATTATTAACTATGAACTGTTTAAGAATTTGAAAATAATACAAATTCGAACAGTTTGCAATTAACCAAATAGAACTTTGCTTAAATTAAAGCAACCAAAGTGTAAAAAATGTAGAATTTGACATTTTGTTTTCTAAAATTTTTCAAATTAGGAAACCTTGAATTTAAAAAGAATTCTCCTATCTGCAAAGCAAACTGAAGCAGTTATTAGATTTAAAAACCTGTACATTTAAAATAAATGATTCAAGGCAAAAATCGTTGAATTTTCAAAAAGGAGGAATAGAAGGTTTTAAAGAAAATTAGTTTTTAAATATTTTTCATTAGAAAAGTATCTTTTTAAGACAAAAATTGAAATTAAAGCACTCCTGGATTTAAAGGAATTAAAATTGAAAAGAATGATAAAAATAAATGTTTGGATTGGAATTTAAAAAGGATGAACATTCAAAAATAATGAAAAGCTTTAAATTTGATAACATGGAAAGAGGAATTAGATATTAAACATACGCAAGTTGTCCGCTTGGACGTATGGAATTGTTTAAGGCCATGTGACGAGTGGGTCATGTGACCTGCTTCCTACCTTACCGACACTTTTTTTATATGTAAACTTATTTTCACACGAATAGCCACATCGAGTTGAAAATTTGGGATAATAAATAAGAAGCACTAAGAATTGCGGCTCTGGTCCTAAATTTTTATAATGATGAAAAAAGTTTTTTGTACATAATTTTTGTTTTTGTTTTTTCATAATTATAAAAATTTAGGACCAGAGTCGCGTTTCTTAGTGCTTCTTATTTATTATCCCAAATTTTCAACTCGATGTGGATATTCGTGTGAATCGGTTATACTCGTAGGGGTGCCGTTGTACTAAATAAAATGTGTCTTGATAATGTTTTTATTGTCTCTTCTAAAACTGACCAAGCTTAATGTCATTATTTATATTTTGGATCTCATTTTTAAAGACTTGGATTTGAGAATTTTCAGGCCTCACAGACCGGTCTCTATATCTCGTATTGTACCCTATATTCATTTAATGTCCCTAAAGTACCCTATTTTCAAGATTTAGTCCCTATGGTACCCTATGTGCAGCCCATAATGTAACTTTTAATAATGTTACTTTTCTTTCAATAAATTAATTCATGGGTATATATACATATACCTATTTCTAGTAATTACTTATTTCAGGGTATTTTTAAAGATTCCGAGAAATTTTTAATAGATTTCAATCATTTGAAGGGATTTATAAGACTTTAGGGTATTTTTAAAACTTCGAAGGCATTTTGAAGAGCTTTTAATTTGAAATATTATAGGGAATTTTAATAGATTCCAAGGAATTTTTTATCAATTTCATTAATTTAAAGGATTTGAAGGGATTTATTTGAAAGCTTGTGAAATGTTTTAGGATAAAGAATTTTTTAGAATTTCGGAAGACATGGAACGATTTTATAGGGCCTATAAGTTTTTAAGATGTTTTAAAAGATTTCACAGGTTTTTATAAGGCTTCCGACGGTTTCAATGATTGTAAGAGTTTTTTGATACAATCAATGTATTTTAATAAATTTTCCAGGATTTCAGGAAATATCGCCAGATTTCAAAGAATTTCAGGTATTTAATAATATTTTAGTGGATTTTAAAGAATTTATTCAAGATAAGTGAAATATTTCGTAGGGTTTCAAAGATTTTAAGAGTTTTCAAATTAGTTTGTGGAATTCATTCTGAATTCTTATTAATTTATCTTGAAATCTTTTAAATTCTTAGGAATTCTTTTGAATTTTTTGAATTCACTTGAATTCCTCTGAACTTACTTAATTCATTGGATTGTTCTGCCTTTTTAAAAGTTTTTATTTCATTTATTCTGAGAATCAATTGATAAAATGATCAAACGATTTCAAATATTTTATTAAATTTTAAAAGGTCAAGGCATTTCTTACTTAAGTTTTCTCTTTCCAATTATTTTCTGTTGAAATTACTTTTTATGCTATTATACACATTATATCATTATTTGTTTTAATTATTTTTTATTATGCAATATTTCATATTACATGCGTCCAATAAATGTAGAGTCAAGAAGTTAAATCATTGTTGAAATCTGGCGTACATCTTTAATAAAATCTCATGGAATCCCTGGAAATCTTTGCAATCGTTTTAAATACCATGCATTCTTTTGAAAATTTCATAAATTTCTTGACATATTTCAAATCATGTGAAAATTCTTTAAAATCCTGTAAATTCCATGGATTTCGTATATAATCTCTTGAAATTCTTTTTAAACGATTGAGCTCCTTAAAAGCTCCTTAAACTCCTTTAAATCCCTTAAACTCCTTCAAAAAGGTAAATATTGTGAAAATCCTTAAAATATTAAAAATCCCTTATAATCCTTTAAAATTCGTGGAAATCCCTTAAAATCGCTAAATATCGGTTAAAAACCTTAAAATCCCTTTGAAATTCATTGAAATCGAACCGGTGGCGATCAAAAGGGGATACGCCCGAAACGCCGTCGTTTTAGTTGGCCCCGGGGTCATATTTTTTTAAGGTCAAATTTAAATTTTTTAATAACATATCCCAATAGGAAATTTTATTGCGCATATTTTTAGTCCTATAA